>JAHDVE020011500.1:0-51329 GCA_022606495.2 Halesus radiatus | reverse complement strand
GTTGTTGTGACGGGGCCCGCCTATAGCAGGGCCGTGAGCAGAGCCAGACACTTCGGGATCGGGCGGTGCGAGGCTGCGCACCTCCGGGCAGCAGTTGTTGTGACGGGGTCCGCCTATAGCAGGGCCGTGTGCAGCGCCGGATACTTCGGGATCGGGCGGTGCAAGGCTGCGTACTTCCGGGTTTGTGTCAGTGCTCAACAGCAAAGGGAGCCCAGACGCGGCGATCAGTTGCTCAATCTGCCTGTTTCGTTTTCTTATTTCTTGCAACTCTTCTCGCATCTGACGGATTATTTCTTTCTTCGAATCCTCACTCTTGGATGTGAGGTATTCGTCCGCAGAGGGTACTGTGCTCCGTGTCGTGTCGGTATTTGTGGCTAGAGCCGCTGCCGTAACAGCTCGTGCTCTAGCATCCCAGGCAGCCGTACTTGCTTGTTCGGGAACGTGTGTCACTGGGTCGGCGGTAACCGGGCCGAGGGGTGCCGGGCCGAGGGGTGCGGGGCCAGAGACTGTAGCGCCGAGCGCTACAGAATTGTAACTATAGTCATTCCATTCGAGCCCGCGGGGAGTGAGGTTGTAAGCAGCTGGGCTGCCATGTAATGCACCGGGCGCTGCGAGGGCAGGGGGCGCAAGACCGGGCCCTACAGCGTAGCGGCGGCTAGTGTCATTTCGCTCGTGGCCGTGGGAAGCGAGGTCCGATGTAGCTCCGCCGGCGTATGACGTGTCGGGTGCTGTGGGTCGTGCCGGGCCGAGGGGTGCGGGGCCAGAGACTGTAGCGCCGAGCGCTACAGAATTGTAACTCGCGTCATTCCGTTCGAGCCCTCGGGGAGTGAGGTCGTAAGCAGCTGGGCTGCCATGTAATGCACCGGGCGCTGCGGAGGCAGGGGGCGCAAGACCGGGCCTTACAGCGTAGTGGCGACTAGCGTCATTTCGCTCGTGGCCGTGGGAAGCGAGGTCCGCTCTGTTATTCGCCCAATTTTGGGTTCGACGCGCCGAGTCATCCGTTGTAGTTTGACCCGGGAATGTCGCGTTGACGTTTGTGGGCTGCGGTTGACAGGGCTGCAGAGGGGTCGTTTGGCCGTGCATCGCGACGTGGGATGCTGGAAGCCGGTACTCTGCGCCTTGTGTGAAGCCTTGTGGGGCGCCTTGTGTGGAGCGTTGTGGGGCGCCTTGTGTGGAGCCTTGTGGGGCGCCTTGTGTGGAGCCTTGTGGGGCGCCTTGTGTGGCCGTACACTTCTGGGTAACGGCCGGTGACATCTTGTTAGATCACCTGGGTAGCGGCTGGGTACTAGATCCGTAGTCCGGGGATCACTATGTGACTTGATCCGTGCTCGAGAGGACCACTTGTAAGCGACCATTGTCGTTACAAGACTGTAAACATGTAGGTGCTGGATTAAGCCACTTTCTATGCTTCTGGTACGGGGCCGACTATCCTTGAGGCAGGTTCAGGAATCCTTCAGGTGGGAGGCAGGAGAAGTGAAAGACTTTGTATGGTTACAAGATGTGACTGGGTACGAGTCACGATTGCTCGTCCGAGTGTGACTGGTTTTATTTTCAGATATTTTCGCTTTTATATCATTACAAAGTGATACAAGTTTTCAACACCAGGGGCGCTGCTGAGGCAGACATGTAAATAAGGGGTCCGTGCACGGTACTGCGCTGCCACGGGGTTAGTTGCATTGTCGAAAACCCGCAACACGGTATCGTGCTGTCGCGGGGTCGGATGTGTTATCGAAGTGATAGGAAAGTCTGCCACACGGTACTGGGCTCCCGCGGAGTCAATCTATTATGGAAATTCCCGTGTGGTTCCATCACGTCGATAACACTATGAGATGAAACAAATGTTATAAATCTTGCATAAGATACAATGGCACGAGATAATAAGCTAATGGTACAATATAAATCACGAAGTACATTGATAAACATAATGTTGCCAAATTGGAGTCCTAAGAATAATGATAATTACGATCACGTCGGTTACACTCGTTATATCCGAAATAGGTTTTTTAAAATCTTATATACGTACCTACCTACCCCATACTATCAATATATTCACCAATGTATAATATATTTTCAAAATACGAATATTACTTAATAAGTAAATAAATTTACAGAAATGTTCACCTTTATTGATAAAATTTATAATCAATGAGTATTTTAAAGATTTTGCTTCCATGCTTATTCCCACTTCAAAACACTCAACGCATTATAAATCTCATCACCCGGTTCGAGGTTTCCAAAAAAATATCACATTGCCTAAATTGTCCATCATATTATTATCACTAGCTGGGGCACGTATTGTTTCGGTTATAAACCCTCATTTATCATACATCAGTACCTTGTGCTATTGTTATTGGTTTCAGTTGTATCCTTAGAGTAACAATTGTGACTATAAGGTTGTACAGTACCTTGTGCTATTGTTATTGGTTTCAGTTGTATCCTTAGAGTAATAATTGTGACTCTAAGGTTGTACAGCACCTTGTGCTATTGTTATTGGTTTCAGTTGTATCCTTAGAGTAACAATTGTGACTCTAAGGTTGTACAGCACCTTGTGCTATTGTTATTGGTTTCAATTGTATCCTTAGAGTAACAATTGTGACTATAAGGTTGTACAGCACCTTGTGCTATTGTTATTGGTTTCAGTTGTATCCTTAGAGTAACAATTGTGACTCTAAGGTTGTAACATTTTACTTGCCACAAACCAGTGATGCACAACCCGCGGCCCAATTCGTGTGGCCCGAATGTCAATTTCGTACGATCCGCTTGACTAAAGAGAAAAATCAAAATGTTCGTGGTAATTCTTGAAAATTTTCTTAATTCATACTGAATGTTCCAAATGGAACAAAATTCGAAGAATTGTTTGCACACACAAAAATCAAAAAAATCCCAGAAATGTGAAATCATGTCAAGTAAGTAAGTCGGTGGCCTAACCACAGTTTGAAAATGGCTTCGAACGCCGAAACAGCGAAAAGCTAAATTTGATTTATTTAAAATTTTCTGATTTCTACGAATTAAACACAATAACAATTGGTAACGATTATTTTCCTAGAAAAGATCAGAAAATATTATTTTGCACGGGTGAAATATACGATTACATATGTAAATTTATAATGAAACAAAACTGCATATCTAACTGATCATCACGCCGTTTCCCCGGGTAGCTGAACTGCCACACAGCTCTATCTTGACACAATTTCCTTTCATCATTCACAATCATCTCATATTATACTCTTTTGTTATTCCCTCTTGACATAACCCGACAAATGAAATACATAATATATGTACATAATGCTTTTGTATTTTCAGGAAGGGGGTGCGGGGGAACACTGTTCGATCAGATTGGATTCTTGTTCAGTCCCATGTATCCAGAACCATACAGAGTAAATGGTATCTGTGAATGGATTATCAAGACACCATACGGAACCAAGATGGTACTAGTTTTCGATGGTGCGTATTAATTTTATAAACATACTTGCGCAATCCCGTGAAAAATCACGGCATACTACAATAAAATTAAAATTTGAAAAAGTATTTAAAAAAATAAAAGAATTATTTTATTTATAAATTAAAATTAAGAATATTGCCACGTCCGAGAATCGAATCCTGATCAACTGCTTGGAGGGCAACTATGCTGCCCATAACATCACCAACCATTTTAAGAACTGCAACATGAATAATTAATTATATTACAATCTGAAAATAAGAATTATTTGATATGAATGTTACGTACAGTTACGTTTTCCGTACTAGACATCGGCGATATTAAATGAATTGATGAATTAAATGAATAAATTCAATCTCGTAATACACCCTATCTGATTCTCAATTTAACATGGAATTAATTCTTCATTCCTTAGCTTAGACCTTTTTGCTAGGCTTAATGTTTTCTTAAAAGGGACTACATTGGTACCAGCTATGAGTACCTGGCTAGTTAGCCAGGATGCATCAAGTCAATTGAACAACATACAAACTAGGTTATCATTAATATCTATAAAATATTCCTTAATACATATACATGAACATGTTTCTATTGTATTATGTTTAAATATTTTTAATTTTTGGTTTGTTTAAACAAAGATTAATATTAATTTTATATCCAAAAAAATAATCTTATAAACCTAATCTAGAGATCATTTACTTCATATCACTTATATCAACAATAAAAATATTTCTATTTTTGAAACTGATAATAAATACATGTTGGAATTCCTATATAATGATATAATAAAACACATATAAAACTTATTTCCACTTTTATTTTTTTTTTTTTAAGTTTTTTAAAATTATTTTTATTTTTTAAAATAAAAGTGGAAATAAGTTTTATGTGTGTTTTATTATATCATAACAATAAAAATAGTTATTAAAAAAAAAAAAATTAAATTGGAGATATGTATTACTTATAAATTTATTCTGAGAAAAATTTATCGTTTTTTACAGTGTTTAGTATGGGATCCCCCGCTCTCTGTGCTACAGACTACATTGAATTGTTAGATAACCAGGATAATGTTATCACCAAATACTGCGGTACAGTGAGTACAATTTCATAATTTATCTTTTTCCTTGTGCTTTTGTAACTAACTAACCTTTACGCCGTTTCGCCGTAAGGGTAGGCAGAGATTACAGACCGCTAAACAATTTGGTCCTGGCACACACTCCTGGCTTCATTCACATTCATACATTGTGTCAAAAATATTCACGTATTTGGTTCACTTGATCGTCCCTTGTCTTTCTTAGGCGTTCCCGACTTTTTCTGCCATTCACATTCGCGTCATGTATTCTCCTTACACTGCTTTCTTTGTTCATCTGCTCCACATGCCCAAACCATCTAAGGGTTTTTTGCTTAATCTTACTCATTACACTTACAACGGTCCTGCATTCTTTGTGATTCAACATTTTTCACACGGTCATACATAGTTTACCATGCATATACCTCGTGGATCTTATTTCTACAGCATTCAGTCGACTTTAATCTGTCCTCTGCCAGTTCCTAATATATTTTATAAATTTGGTTTTTTTATGTGTTAATTTTGTTTTTTTATAAAATTTTACAAAATATAAAAAACAAAAAGTCCCAATAAACTACTGCGTCATTCAAAACAATATAATAAATTAAAATTTAGTTAAGGTATATACATATATAAAATAAAAACATATGTAACAAACTAAAATCTTTAAAACATAAATATTTCACAATAATCTTACTCTATATAAATATTTCTACTTATATCTATAAAAAATATAAAAACATAAATATCAACAATATCGCAAATAAAATAATTTTTCTAATTATCTAATACAAATATTTTCATAAATGAATTAAAAATTACTTTGTAATCATCACTTTATTAATATATAGGATCAACATGTTTCGAAAGCGATGCTTTCATCGTTAGGTAACATGTTGATATATATATTAATTAAGTGGTGATTACAAAGTAATTTTTAAATCATTTATTAATAATGACGCCACAAAGTGAATACCAATCTTTTGAAGAAATTACAAATATTTTCTTTCATTTTGTTAATTTTACAGTAAATATATATTTTTTCTTTTCTTTTAAGGATAAGCCAGCCACCCATCGAGGTACAAATTACTTGAGACTGGTTCAACATTCATCGGTAAATGGTCATGGAGGATGGACGGCAAAATTCACGTCTATTAAAGATGGTAAGTAAACGATTTTATGAACACCTTCCTTTTATAATAATATCATTATTTCAGAGTAAGGTAAAAGCTTTTAAGAAATATTGTTCCCATGCAAATGCTGTTATCTCTGATAATGGTTCATTCATTATTTTCCAGCCAATTAATTTGGACTGTATACGGGTGATTATATATACATATAATCCATTATGGTTACCAAGGAAAAATAATAATAAGATTAACTATGTATGTAATGGAGTATTCCGCTCACATACTACAAAATATACTACATTGTGATACTACAAAGCAGGGATACCAATTTTCCAGAAACAGTCTATAGTGTCACCTTTTAAGGAATGTTTTGGCTAATTCGGTGACCGGATAATTCATCACACGTATGAATCGGCACACTTTTTAAAAGTAATATATTCATTAAGAGCGTGAAAAAAAAAACTAGCCAACTTAATTAACCAATTTAAAATTTATGTATTTTTTAAATGGTTATTTAAACAATTAATCAGGTTAGGATAGATTAGGTTTTTCGGCTAGTTTTTATTTTTTTCGTACTTTTATTGACTTTATATCTCTTTTAAAGAGTGTGCTGATTCATGCGTGTTTTGAATTGTGATAGAACTGGCTAATTAAGATCTGGTCACCTAACATAGCTAAAGTCATTTCAAGCAAAATTTCAATTCTCAATGGTAGACTCTCACCAGATTGATACTGAGTGTCTTCCACTCGAACGAG
This sequence comes from Halesus radiatus, assembly GCA_022606495.2. Taxonomy (NCBI): domain Eukaryota; kingdom Metazoa; phylum Arthropoda; class Insecta; order Trichoptera; family Limnephilidae; genus Halesus; species Halesus radiatus. The sequence continues at coordinate 44,941 of JAHDVE020011500.1, read as the reverse complement.
TTGCACTTTTACTTTGTGAGATAACTTACTCATATAACCCAGGCTGGGATTCGAATCAATGACCTCTGGGTCAGGAGCTAAGGAGCTTATCCCCTCTACCACGGAGAGTGCCATCCACCCACTTCTTCCTTGCTCACATCGAAAGTTCACCGCTTTTTCAGTTTGTTACCTTTACCATTAATTTTATTAGTTTTTCAAATGTCATTAATAATAAAGTCTAACTTGGTTATAACGAGCAAGAGAGGACCAACTAAAGTTGCTCCTTATAGCCATCACTTGTTACATTCGAAGAGGTTTAAAAACGTATGTACATACTTATCTACCTCTACTATCAACATATTCGCCAAAGTATAATTGTGCATCACTGCTATAAACTTACCCCATGTAGGGATGTAGGTACTCGCACATTTTTATTGGTTTTTAAATCAAAATTGACCATAAGTAGTACTACAAAAAAAGTTATAAAAAGGAAACAAAATTGCAAATCCCAATTTTTGCATGACCCTCCTAGATTTTATATGACAATTTTACACAGTGCCCGATGAATAGGAATACTCACAATCATAAACAGGTAGCGCCAAAAAAAATGTTGATCTGTCCTCAATTGCCGCCGCTGAACTGCCACCTGTCTGTTATTACTTACTTCGAAAGTGGTTTTTTTTAGACCCAACGATAATATAATTGGACATAGTTATGCAGAAATCGTCCAACCCACAAATTGCCAAAATCAACTTTTTCATGTTTTCCTGCGGATAAACTCAAATTTTTTATGTGCTAAAAACATCCAAGCTTCAAATTCAATAGATTTGTGTTAATTTTGCTTTCACTGCACAAATGCAGTAATATGCTTTTGTATTGTCAAATTTTCAAACGCCTTTGTCTCAGCTTCATCTTTTTGAGTTGGATAATTTGTGTAGCACCGTTTTTTTGTGAAAAATCATAAAAGGGCGCTGTATGGTCTATGTATGTATTTAGAAATCGCATCGACAAAATTATTTGTGCGGTATATCAGTGAAGCGTCCTCATAATAACCGCCAACAATCGTAAGAAAATAAACCAAGAAAAACCTTTAATTATTTTTTTTTTGGAAAATACTTGTAATGCAACTTTAAGAAATAAAAAAAGTGTGAACCAAAATATGATTGGGTAATTCCTCATTATAGCCGTGAACTCACTATTGCCGTGATCGTTATAACCAAGTTCAACCGTATGTAATTGTTAAATGATGCAATGTTCACATGTTCAGTCACAATGTATATATATTTTATTTTCGTATGAAGCGGTAACTTTGTGATGTGACATTATAATTTTAAAATAAAACAATTACTTTGTTTACATCACTTTTATTTTTAATATACTTCTTGCCGACAGGGTTTCGCTACTGCCGTAGCTTCTTCAGGGCAGTATACTACTTACACATGTGTATCATAGTTATTAGTATACTGCCCTATAAGCTACGGTGGTAGCGAAACCCCGTCGGCAAGAAGTATATAAAAAATAAAAGTGATGTAAACAATGTTACTGTTTTATTTTAAAATTATATATGTACATATATATATATATATATATATTATTTAAAACAAGTTTAACATCAACGATGTTGTGGTTGCCTTTTGATTGCTATTTTTTCCACTAAATTATATCAGAAATAATAAAGAGTAATTTAGTTCCATTGATAACAGTAATATAAGTGTACTAATTAAACTTTTATTTTCAGATTCGCAACTGGATGAGGATTAAAACACATAATTCTACTAATATGTATGTTAATTATGTATTGAAAATAAACTTTCTGTGAAAAAGAATCTTTTTAAAAAAAAAATTGTTAGTCATCATCGATTGATTGAAAATGCATCGAAATTAAATAATTAAAAACACCTTTTGATTTTAAATATTTTACTTATACTTTTGTTAAATTTCTTTTTATGGCACTAATTATGGAAGGTAATAATTATAGAAGATGCTAATTATAAAAGATATTTTATTCAAAAAATAGGGTTACCAACTTTTAAAAGATACTATTTATAAAATGTACTAATTATAATAGATATTACATATATATTTAAAAGATACTAACAATAAAACACAGTCTGTAATTACAATATACCTGCGTGAACTATGATTTTGATAGGTATTGTAGATACTTCGTAACATATAATAATGCTATAAGTTTAACAAATTATTTAAAGGCTAATAATAAAATAATTATTAAATTATAATTACTAAACTAATAATTCATGAAAAGCTTCAAACTAGAACCTCAATTTTGTGCACATCTTTATACATTATACAAAAATATAAGTAACATTTTTAATATAGAAATGATGATATAGTAATGATGGTACATTAACCGCTTCATGTTCGAGTTTTTTTTTTTCTCAAAAATAGAACTAAAATATCAAGTTATTTTATTTTTTATTTAAAGAGTTTACATAATTTAAAAGATGTCGGGTTCAAAAAAACAAAACAGAAGCAATAAAAAAAAATGATGGCGCGCATTGCTCTATGACCAAAGTAGGCTATGAGTAATTTTTTTTCAAATTCGGCCATTAATATTTTATTATCTTAATAAAAAGCAAAAATTTGTCAAATGGATACAATTTATCGATGTAGAACGATTGTGTCATAAAAAATACATATTCACCAATTTATGGAAAAACTACATTTTGTACAAAAATTCTTTTACTTTCTTAAAAGGTTTGTTTTCTTAGGGTGGACATTGCTTTTTATCCTTTATGGACTGCACGCCATTGATCACTGCAGAAAATATGTTGATTATAGACAAACTTATATGGGAAACAAACATATATAACTAGATATTAGAATTTAGGTTGTGGTACTTATTTATGTGCATCATAATTGATATTTCAATTTGGTGATAATGAAAAGATACCGCATGTCCAACCAACCAAATGCAAATTCCTAGAAGAAATAAGATAACAATATTCAAGTTATCATTTCACATATCACCAACAACATAAACACGTATGCACGAAAATTTGTTATTGATAAATTTTCTTTGTTTTACGAATAAATCAAAAGACTTGGATAATATGATAAATCTATAACACCTCGAACTGCTTTACACTGTCCTTATTGTAGATTATATCTAATTGTTTGTTGTTGGTTATATTGCCCAGAGTGGAAGATACTCTCACTATCGACCTGGTGAAAGACCACCATTCAGAATTGAAACGTTGCTTGAAATGGCTTTTAGCCGTGTTTGATGACCAGATCTGAATAGCCAGGTATTTCTCCACCTTCATCTACCCCTTCTTTTTCCCCTCCCCGACACCTTCACTGGTCTCACTGGCTCTAGACGGTTGGGAAAATAAAAGAAATATTTTAAAAATTCGGCCATCTCAAATGGCCAATCAATAGTGGAATGGTTGAATCAAGAATTTGATATAAATGAGGAAATTTATTTAATCTGGTAAACACCAGATCTGACCTGGGGTATAACTTGGGCCTATCTTTTGACGCACTTTACCATAACAATTATCTACGTCTTTCTACAAGTTCTCACATATTAAACGCTGTCAAAATGCGTATTTAATGTTTGCTCTTGACTAAGACATAACGGTATGTACAATATGATTAAGTATGTAAATCAAGGCAGCCACTTTAAAAATAAGTAAGTAATATATAATATTATTTGGAATTCTACTCGTTATTTATCGTGTTTCACGTTCATAACACCAAACTTCAGGGGGTGATGATTATTCGTGAATACGTAAGATTTCAAAAAAAAAATTGGAGTAGACTAATAATTTTTTTTTAATAAGTGGCATTTTTGTCAGATTATTATTTTTTTCTATTATTGAAGAAAGCCAGAAGTTACAAAAGGAAACACATTCTTTGTGAATCTGACCATTATTTTTTTTAAATAACAAAATTATTAATTGAAGAAGTAATTAAATACTTTTTTTTATTTTTTCCTTAGATTTTCATAAACTATCCACCCTGCAAGTATTTTAGTAGTTTATTATTGTGATAGCTGTTTCGGTGTTTAAAACCACTTTCAAACTGTGGTTAGACCACATCGAGATATAATAATATTATTATATCTCGTTATTTGATTTACTTTAAATGAAGTTCTACGAATTAACCTTTTCACCACTATCCAGATGTATATAGAATGACGGGTGTGCGTGGCAGTATTTGTGAAATTCATACATTTTCTATGAAAATGAAAACACACATACATGCGCATACCGCCGGGGGCACAGTTTATTTACGTACACATGTATGTGTGTGGCGGTGAAAAGATTAACACAAAAACAATTAGTATAATAATCCACCCCTGTCATTTTAAACGCGGTGTTTAAATGTGTATTTATAATGTGTAGAATATTCTTAATTTTTCTAAAGTATAATTATTATAAGCTCAATAATATGATATAACCGTTTTCAGAATAATAACAAGAAATAATTTTGTTTCTAATTTCTTAAATTAAACGGAAGCTGAATGATACACATATGAGACTCTGAAACATCTCTTCCTATAATCATAAAAGAAATATCTCTTTGTCTCACGAAATTCCTCATATGGATTGGTTAAAGAAAACAAAGTCTTCACAAACGGGGTTCTATGGAAGTCATCATTAATCGCATTGAACACTCTGTCGATGGTTCTGATGTATTCTTCCATCAGATTGAGTGGCATCCAGGCTATTAGGTTTTGCCGGGGATCCCAGAAGAAAGGAATGTTTCTTTGCCTCAGCCTTTCCTGTATCTTCCTCAACACATGCATGTATAAATAACTCAGTCGATTATTCCAAAAGTGCTCGTTGTGAACAAATATCTCCCACATCAACACGGTGTTAATAAAGTAGGGTCTGATGTGGTTCATTCTATAAGAAAAGCATATCTGCCTTATGAACCTCATTATGTGAAACACATTCGGATGGTAGAAAAGAATTTCGTTTTCTTGTGCAGGAAATACCATCTGCCAAAATCTATCGCCGTTTTTGTAACCCCTATTGACATTTTTCTGTGCAACCGCAAACCACTCCTCTGACTCAAATAAATCAGCGTAGTCTATTTTGGCAGTTACGGGCCAGTTCGGATACTTGAATGTGAAACAGGGAAGCATGTCAATTTCAATTTTGAGGTCATCATCTGAAACCAGCTGTGCAATCATAGATACAGATTGGGTTGACTTGCCAACTGACATAATATACCTGTTGACTCCACAACATAGAATAGGCTCACCTCGTGCATTTTTTAGATCATCAAATACAGCATTCAATTTATCTTGCAACCATTCCGTGATCAAAGTCCGTGTTATAAATCCTTTAGTATCAACCCATTTTTCGATTGATTGATATTGAGTCCAGTTTGGTTGAGTCTTGAGGGCTCTCAGTCCTTGAACTTGTAACTGCACATGGCCAGGCAGAGGGCTGTTCAAGATTTTTACTTTCATTTCTTTTGGTAACATCATACAGAGCATCTTATTAGACTGATTCGGGGTGCTCCTGATCTCATCCCCGGAATAGCTGAATTCTCCATGGTTGGGAGAGAGGAAATAATCCGTTTGCCTCAATCGCCTGTTCATTTCATAGAACACCTCATTAAAGGCATCTCTCTCCCTTGTTATGTCAATCAACGATAGGTTTCTATCCATTTTGAGTATTCAGATCAATGATATATTTTTATTTTCATGTGATGAAATTTCTGTATGGTTTCACTTTCTTGACAAAGATCACTTCGAAACTGCACTTTTGTGTCTCGTCCGTATTCAAAGGAGAACAAAATGGGACTGATCAAAATAAACATAGTATCATAAAATCTACAGCAAACTTTTATCAACAATATTAATAATTTATCATTATAATACACATGCATTCATGACTCACCCACCCCAAGGGCGAATTGGGCCTTGTATTGTTATCATTTTGATGGCAATGAAATGCGGAGATAGAATGAAACGTGAGTAACGAACATTTCACTCGTAACTGCAGACACTGCACAGAAAACTCAAGTTTGTTAAAGTAAGGTAATGGTTTGCAACGCAGTCCATTGTGGGACTTTTCTGCGCAGTGTCTCCAGTAACGGTAAAGAGTGAAATGTTCGTTCCTCACCGGACCGTCAGAGAGCAGCCTAAAATCATAAGTCGCGTGCTAAAAACTATGTATATTTATAATCAAATTTTGTCAACAAACTTTTTCATGAAATTAAAAGCGCTTAGAGAGGGCCACAAATTAACAATAGCGACAAGAGCGCCCTTGTTTTTGCGGTTTTGAAGTTATCCTATATATTATAGTCATAATTGAGTATAGTCAAACTTCTCAAAAATTCAAAGTCTCCTGGCATAGACAATATCCGAATGTTTGACATAAAAAGACACATAGATATTTTGGGTCCTATATTAACCCATCTGATCAACACAATTTTAACACAAGCTGTAATACCAGATGAACTCAAATGTAGTATTATCAGACATATTTACAAAAATGGGAAACATACTGATATAGGAAACTATAGACCGATTAGTATATTACCCGCTCTAGAAAAGATTCTTGAAAAATACATGTCTTTAAAACTAACCAAATACTTGGAGTGTGATATGACGGTGCGTCGGGCAGTAGGTATAATTCTAGGAATAACGCAAAAAGGGAGGAATAGAAAAGCGATCTTAGGTAGTTACAAGTAATTTATTTTTATATACGTGGGGTTAGTCTTAAAACTAGAGTAAAACTTAATTAGACAATTCAATAAAACTAGATATCGAATTACTTAATTCTACTGTTAAAGTTTTTGTACTTAAAATTAGAGGTTCACTGGCTTAGGCAATGTGGGAGGAATTATCATTAGAGTCAGGCACTTCCCTTTTTGGTGATGGATGTCCAGGATCCAGTGGCTGCGTTGTATGTAGAGTCCTCGAGTTCGCACTACGTATTCGTGTACCTCCGGATCGGGAGTAGGTGCAACGCGGCGATAATCAGAGGCATGGGCGGTCTCCGATGTTGATCTCCGAAGGGCGAAGATCAGTTACTTACTTCTGGGATGGAAGCGTAGAATTCGTAGAGCGTAGAGGACCTGGGCGGCCTCTCCAAGGAGCGAGAATAGGAACCTTCCTGGGCGGAAGGTTTCACTTGGCTGTCTGTCCTGGGCGGACTACTGCAACCGACTCTCCGTCCTGTGCGGACTCTTGCTTCCTCGGCGGAAGACTGCACCTCACTCGTGCTTCCTTGGTGGAAGCTTTCACTCGACTGTCCGTCCTGGGCGGACTCTGGCAATCGACTGTCTCCTAGAGGCCACTGTCCTTCTGTCTACCTGTCTACCTGTATTGTTCAGCGGTCGTTCCATCAGCGGCTCAATTCCTTTGAGGAGATTATTGCCGTCCCATAAAATCACAAAGGAATTGCGGAATTTCCCAAAATAGCAGTTTAGATTATATTATTTTAGTTACGATTTTTCCTAACCATAGGTTCGGCTAGCCTTTGTACTAAATTCATTTTATGGCCGGTCTAATCTGGGAATTCCTATTATTTAAAATGCACATTTTAAATCTAAATATTTCGGTGAATTCGGTCAATTATTTTAGGTGATTACAAAAGGCTATATCAAGTGCTTTTCTTTAATAGATCCCAAACAATTTGGTTTTCAAAAAAAAAAAAGTACTGAAATGTTACTTCAGGATTTCTCTAACTATATAAATAATGAACTGAATAATAAAAGACATGTTTTGGTACTGTTCATAGACAATTCAAAGGCATTTGATACTATAGACCCTATGAAATTGTTAAATATTTTGGAGGCAATAGGGGTAAGAGGAAACTTTCTCAAACTATTCAAAAACTTCCTAACCAACCGCCAAATCCAGGTAAAAATATCAGACAAATTTAGTAAAAGAAGAAATGTCAAAACAGGAGTTCCACAAGGGTCAATTTTAGGTCCAACGCTCTATATTATCTTTGTATCACTTATGAACAAAATATTCTCGTTTGTTAAACATTATGTATACGCTAATGATACAGCACTTATAATATCTCATGAAAATTTGGATACTGCAATAAAATTGTTACAGCTAGACTTTATTTCTTTATTAAAGTGGTCACATGACTCTGGTCTAATAATCAATGCTAAAAAAACGAAATTGATGCATATAAGATCCCCGCATGCAAGGTCTACAGTGAGGCACCTGTAATCATATTCCATTCATTTAATTGCATTCACAATAATACCAAACAGCCCAGCGCGTGCACAAGTATCGAATTAGTCAACCAGTACGTGTATCTAGGTGTTACGGTGGATTGTAATATGAAATGGGACGTACAAATTTCCAACCTCTGTAAGCGACTTGAGCCATTATAGGAAACTCCACAAGGTAAAATTTTATGTGCCTATAAAAACTATGAAACTAATTTATTTATCTCTAGCAGAATCGACTATAAGGTATGGTATAACTTCTTGGGGACACTCCTGTAAGACCAACATAAAACATTTACAGCTGATTCAAAATGCCATGGTAAAATTGCTAGTAAGTAAAACAGTTTTTAAGCAAAGGCGAGACATTGATATCATGTACAAATCAATTAATGTATTACCTGTTCGTGGTCTTTTGTGGCATAAAATTCTACTGCAACATATATCTGAAAGTCCGTATAAGGCAGTGGTGGATCATGTACACAATACACGTTTCACACAAAATATAGGAATGATAGTGCCAATATTTCAAAATAAATATGGTCAACGAACCCTTGAACACATTGTACCATTTATATTTAACAAATTGCCATACGAATTTAAAAACAATTGTCCTATGATGAAATTCTCAGTGATGTTAAAGTGTTGGCTTTTGGAAAGTAACCTTGTGTATTGATGGTAACAAATATGACGGTCTCCTTGGTTATATAGCTCCTAGATATCTGGTGTATTTACTGTTACGGTGTTACTATTATATTTAAGTCTATCCTAATTGTAACCAACCTGTACTGCTGTTTTATGTATATATTTAAAAAAAATTATTTCTTAATCTATTTTATACTTACAGATGCTTTGATATTTCTGATATTTACATAATAGTTATATTTTTGTAATATTAATGCTTTTATAATGTTGATATTTTTAAAAGTATTGATGTTTTTATAATATTGATATTTTTATAATATTGATACTTTTATAATATTGGTACTTTTATAATTTTGATATTTTTTATGATATTGACATTTTTATAATATTATTTAAATCGGTGTTATAAAATTGGACTCTAGTATCTCAATAACAAAAATGTAATGCTTTTTTTGTTTTTGTAGCTTTATTTAGATGTAAGCAAATTTTCATACATCTAGTAATAAAAAACATATAAGATACATAATAAAATAAATAGTGTCAAAAAATTATAACGGAAAGAATACAGTTAATAAAGAAAAGAAATACAGTTACCCCAGTTCAAAAAAAATAGGGTTTAAGAAATACAGTTAGTACAAATAGAAATACAAGTCATAAATTTTTCTTTATGTATATAGCACATGTTTTACGGAAAGTGCCAAGATTATTTTATTATTATTTTACCATTATTTTTTCTCTTTAATTTTTTTTTTCAACTTATGTACATCACAAGATGCATGCGCCTAAATATAATAATTTTGCCCTACATTTGTATGATGATTGTAATTTATTGTTGTATTATATTATATTGTTGAAATAAACTCCTGCTGACAAGCTACTTGCAGTGGCTTAGCGGGTATAAGTTCCCACTGTATATAATTAATATTATACAATAAAAATAAAAATAAAATAAAAAAGGGACGTGCATGCAATGATCACCGTACTAATGTCACAATTATAAATCTGTTACCAAACAGGAGAGAAACAAAGGATGTCTCGATTTTCTTATAAAAGGGGATCCCAATTATATTGATTGAGATTCCCTTTTGTAAGACAAATACATTAAAAGACTAAGAAGTGAGGGAGGGGACACGGCGTGTGGGCCGCAAACCGTCGTTCAATCGAGCAGGATCACCGAACCGGTACATTACAGAGCGCTTTAGTAATCCGGCTCACTAAACCGAGGCCCTTCGCCCGCTACTAGAGGAGAGTCATATAGGCCGGACCGAGTCCAATGACTCCGTTTCCGAAGACGTTGGACTCAGTCCTAGTTTTGAAATCCGAGTCACTCATTCCGGACTCGCACACGATCTTTTCTTCATACCGATTCCCATATGGGAACCATTTCGGGACCCATAAAGAAAATCTTTGGTTTACACGATCATTATTTTTATACCTACAATTTCATATGATTTGCACATGGTAAAGGAGAAAGAATATTTTGGGATGATACTTAAATCGTCGAAAAATGGCAGCACCTTCAAAGAAATTACTTTAAAAACATCCGCGAAATTCATAATTCCGAATAGAAACACGCGTTCACAACCAATTTAAACAGTCTAATCCACCATTCATCCTTTTGACAACTTTTAAATTATTTTTCTAAATAAACACGCAACATTTCTACAAAATACGTAACATTATAGTTACGTAAAATAATTACAACTGTCAAAGATAGCGCGCAAAACTGTGACAATGTTTTCGTATTATTTGCAAAGCAAAATGTAAAAAAATATAAGGTATCAAAAAGATACTCTAAATCCACAAATAATATAAAGTAATAAACACATATTATTGTTCAATTTATTTTTTATAACTTATTGAAGTTTGTAAACCTCATTGTAATATTGTAATCATTGAAGAAGATAATATTAACACATCCCAAATGAACCACGAAACCGAAAAAACATTGAACTGGTCTCATTAGCTAAGTTGGTTAAGCGGTTACCCCGGATAGGTAGAGGTCCTGGGTTCGAGTCCCAGATGCGACTGAAATCTTTTTTAATTTCTGTTGTTTTTTTTAATACTATCTTCTTCAATGATTAACATATTATTGTCTTCGTATTAATATATTAAATATAAAAAAGGAATAAACCCCCAAAATTTTCCACAAAACATACTTACGAAAACATAGACAGACGAAGCAGCTGATCACACAATGTACGCAATCTTAAACTTTATGAAAATCGGAACGAAAAAGTAGAACACGTCCGAATTTTCATCCCTTTTCCATAGAAAAAGACAAGCCTTATGGAAATAGAATGAAAAAAAGAATCGTGTAAGAACGACTTCAGAAACAAAAAGCGAATTTATTCAAAGGTGCAATATATGTTTTTTTTAAAGCTTTTGAATATTTTTTTCCGTGTCTTTTCGGGTTCATGTTTCATTCTAATGTCGTTCTTTAGGCGTTCAGATTGCTCATGGGTTGTCTTTTTCTATTAATAATTCCATAGAGAAAGACAATTCGTAATATTATTCGGTAAATAACCACGATGTTTCGTATTTTTCACTTAACCGCTGTGCAGCCAGCGGCTTTGTAGGAGATGGCAGGGCCTTCAGGGCCAACGCAAGAATAGTTGTTAATACTGTCTTCAATGATTAAAAATATAATACAATGAGGTTCATGAGCTTCAATAAGTTATTTTCAAAAAAAAAAATTAATCCTCTACTTGCAGAAAAAGTATAACAGATGTCCCATATAAATAAAATCGGATAGGTTTATCCGAGACACTATCTAATGATTACAAATAAATTCTGATTAGAACCTTGTAATCTTAAAAAGGTAGCAGCAAAAACATATGGAATTTAATTGAAGATGATATTAAGAATTCGTAAAAAATCGAACTATGATGCAGATAAAAATGACAAGACGGATTGGGTAGCCATTGCTCAGTGGATTAGAGCGCAGGGTCCCGAATAGACCACGAGGTCCTGGGTTCGAATCCCAGCTGCTACAGTTATGTTTTTCTTTTCTGTGTCTTTTCGGTTTCATGTTTCGTTTTAAGTGTGGTTATTATTATCTTCAATGATTAAAAATAAACATTATTATGTTTAAACCACTATTTGCTAAATAAATATCTACATACTTCGAAACCAATGGTTTCTTCGTCAGGACACAACGCATACTAATCATGTAATTATATATATACATTTATTGAAGAAGAAAAAAATCTTTTAATGTTTGGGAAACACTGGACCATAGAATGAAAGCCAGCAAAGTAGAATATAAGTTTCACTTTTTGCACACATATCTCTCGTAAACGAAATGGCTTTATTTGGCAATATTAAATAAGTAGATCTGAACACTGTCTAATAATAGGTACCTACTAGCAGTGGGCGAAGAGGCTCGGTTTACTAAATCAGCTCTCTGTAATGTTCCGGATCGGTGATCCGGCTCGATTGATCGACGGCTCACGTCCCCACACACTATGCCTTTCCCCCGCTCCCTCGGCCCTCTAAATCTTTTAAAATATTTCAGGACCGCAAGAGGGAATCCCAATATTATTGGGATCCTCTTTTCCATCAAACGCTCACCCAAAAAAGGCCCAACATCATCTAAACTATCCGATATTTTGTTTTTAAATTATAATCTATAAAAAAGTGTTTTGTGAATTTGTTGTTGTTTTTGTCATTCATTACAAATCAAATCGGTGTGTCGTGTTAACTATCTGGAACAATAAACAAACTAAAAGAACAATTATTAATTGTGCCATAAATAAGTGTAAGCAATTTTTTTTAATGTGTTTTGAAAAAAAAAATCGTTGGGAAAATAATCGTTGAACATCGTGGGTTATACCTTCAACAAACAACAAATATTATTATACCTATGTAATTACTCAATAATAAAATAATTTTTCAACTCTTATTTAGATAACAATGATTTATTCAAAATAAATAATGAACATAATACTTTAATTCGTGTCATTGTTAAAAGCTCAACCTTGTTCTTGTTAGAATAAACATTACAATGTAGCCCGAGCGCTGACGCCACTACTGAAATGTTAGAATTACGAATCCCTATATTATGACGTATAATAAATTTTATGTATCTGTGATCGAACGATCAACCCGGATCAGTAGTGACCTGCGAGCCATAAGACCCGTTGATTCAACAAGATCACACGGATCGCGGCTCACTTGTTCGCAAAGATCTGCGAACCGCGACGATTCGCGAGCCGTGGATCCGCGAGCAATAAAGGTCGTTCATTGCGAGCCGGATCATTCAATCCGTATGGAGATCCGGATCACTGAACCGACCCATTCGCGAACTACTCACTTCTAGTACCTACCCATTTACTATAGAATGACATACTATTGAATAGAAAAATACTTCCAACTATTCTCTTTACCCTCCTATTCCATCATCACACAATATTTCCCAACCAATTATATTACCTGCCCTTCGATAATATCATACTTACTTAAATTTCATTAAAAGAAAATCAACGCTGACTGACATTAGAGGCACATATAAAATCAGAGAATAATGTATAGTTTATTTATTAATGTTCCTTAAGACAACAGTAAGTAACTTTAGTACTGAGAGCGCGCATAGTATCATATTTATAAATCAGATATAAATCAAATCGGCAGATTCCAGACTCGAAGTCTAATGGGTGGTAAGTTTGCTAATAACTTAATATTTTATCTATGTATGTTATATTGGGACCCATGCACTGAATAAATAAACTGGTGGAATTATGCTGTGGACGTGTCTGGTGTATCTAAAGTTAGGTCAATTATTTTCCCTTTCATTGGGTGAATTCATAATTTTTTTTTAAATACCGAATTTCTTTCTTCAACAAAAAACCAATTTCACTGGCCAGTCTGGGGCTCAGGAGTCGAAAGAGATTATAAAAATGGTTGACGTAAGTATTCTTTCAAATAGGTATGATATATCATACTTCTAAAAATTATCTGTTCGGTTTGCCCATATATGTTATAATTGCCCATTCCCTGCACCAGTCCTGTATTAGATCTATACGATGTATTGTGTTTGTTATCATAATAATATTAAAGTACACATTTCGTACAATCAATCAAAACAAAATGAACCTTATCTGCATTTGCCTCCTGATAAAGTGATTATCTTTGTTGTTCTGTGAACTCTAGGGAACCTACGTTCCTCAATTTACTATATAAGGGTATTTTTCATAAATCTGGGAATCCTTTCTTGTGGTAAAAAAAATACATATCTCTCCAAGCCTTAGGCTGCTCTCTGACGGTCCGGTGAGGAATGAAGATTTCACTCGCTACTGGAGACACTGCGCAGAAAAATCCCACAATGAACTGCGTTGTAAACCGTTATCTTACTTTAGCAAACTTGACTTTTCTGTGCAGTGTCTGCAGTAACGAGTGAAATGTTCATTCCTCACCGGACCGTCAGAGAGCAGCCTTAGAGTAATATATATTGTTACTCTAAGCTCCAAGCGCAGTGTTTTTTTCTTCTTTTAGTTTTATACTAGAGATGGTTGATACCTGAAATGGGTTGTCACTTGGGTTCTAGTTACCGGAGACCGATGAGGAACCGGTTGTTTATCCATATAAAATATGGAAATCGCGCTTTATTTATCGTTAAGCAATTTCCAAAGCGAAATCAAATTTGAAATTGAGCGGAGACAAGGAGTATTGCTATTATTGCCAAGTCATAAAATAATCTGTCCGTGAATGGGAAAATCTTATGTGTTTTGCGTGAAGCTGTCGGTCGGGTTCACCGCGGTCGATTTCTCAAACAAATATTACCTCCCAGTTCCAGTGATGGCAAATGCAGGGACAGGAATATCGACCATCTTTATTTATCCCTATATGGACTACATTGCATTGCACAACCCCTTCATGTGGCTCTAAATAAAAATATGATTATAATTGGGCCTTCCAAAGGGCCATTAGAAAGGTTCGAACATCCGACGCGGTGGCTTTAGTCAGTATCAGGTAAACCAGTCGTGTAGAATGGGCCTTCGTTATACTCTGAGGCACCGCCACTAATGTACTTACTGATTTTGTAATTACTATGGAATGTTATAATTACTGTTATTAACAGCAGTTGCCTCAAGCACAAGTTTCCAGTTTCGCATATAAACCTTTGGCGTATGAGGGTACTACTTGCAAAGTCGGTAACCTCCAAAAATCTGTAATTATAATTAAATGAGAACTGTTATTTGCTTACTGGATGTAAGATTCAGAATGGCGGACCAAGATGGTGGTGAATGTGGGTTACCAGTTTTGCAAGAAACATCACATTTCAAATATAATTTCGTAAGTTTTTTATGAAATAAAAATGCAACAAAAGGTTTTTATGGAATAATTAAGAATATTTGTATGCTTGTTTTTTTTTATTTATTTACTTATCCGCTACCCAGAATTGCAGAGTTGGTGAATACAAATACTGTAGAAAGGTAATACATCCAGCTTGTAATGACCGGCCGAAGTGTCAGTGTCGGTTTTGGCAAATAAACGAGTTTCAACCTGCAATATATTAACTGCAGTGTTGTGCAGTCCATATAGGCTGAAATACTGATACGATGAAAAAAAATAGAAAAACTGTTATTCACAATAGGCCATTTGCATCACATTAAAAGAACCGGTTCAAACAAAAATTCTAAGACATTCCGTATTATTTTTTGAACGTATTTTTGAAACAAATGACGATTTTTTTTTAAATTTCAATTTAGAAAATGGGACCATTTTTTATAAACCAGATAGATCGGAGATTACTTGTGGGTGCGAAAAAAAAATAGCCAAAAAACCAGTTAAAAATAACTACGAATTCCACACGAATGGGCGAGGAGAAAAACGAGGCGTACCAAATAATATTCCAATTTAATTTACATGAAAAGAATTCTTCGCTATAAGCTACTTTATTACATTTATCCATAACCGGTTTCGGTTGAATTCAACCTTCTTCAGGAACGTACATATATAAAGTTAATTTTTTTTTCATTTGGTTCCATCGTGTAGTGGGCCTATCAAATTCAGTTAACTTTTGACACACGTCACATCTGTCAAAATTCAAGTACGTAGGACGGAACCGAAGCGGATGCTGTATTAATTGTTTACATGGATCAACTCTCATTACGGCAGGGTCAGACATCGTAAAAGTATCTCAAATATATATATGTATAATATAAGTGAATTAATAATAACACATTAAAAAAATAGTAGGTACGTATAACTGAATATGAACAATGACATTTACACGAAAAAGCGTTACCATAATACACAAAATATTATTATTTCCAAATAATTGACGGAAACATAATTTAATTACGTCCGATTTTTAGCTTTCAGTATATCTTAGAATACAGAAAAAATACCAACTGTTTTGTTTTGACATTTCATTTTGGCTCCAATAAAATCGATGTTATAAAACATCAAAAGTTACCGAAAGTCTATTGCTATATTAAAGAAAATCTGTGCCGAATTTTATAAAAATAATTGAAGAAATTAGTGAACCGAACCTTTTTTTTCTAGTGAAGTCACGACCGAAAAAAATCGGATATGATTATTTTATTATTACGATAGTATAAGTTTATATATATATATTTTTTACTAACATTTTAGTAATCTTAGTAGAAACTTCTATCCACACGATTTTTTCCAAGCCATTATAAAATGCGTGCAGAGTGGCCTATTGTTGAAAAATCCATTATTATTAAACATCACGAAATTAATTGTACCTACACCTTTTTTGAGCTATTCGAAGACGTTAAGCATATAAGTTTTTGTGGATTTGTTTAGGTAAGATTTATTTTTGATTAAAAAATTAATGTATGAAAAAAAAAGAAAAAGAAACATCATTGTTAGTAATGATTTTATGACAAAAGAGAACATTGAAGAAAAAAAAACATACTTTTCCTACTCTAACCTAAGCGATTATTGTAGTGTTTTGTTTTGTCACCGTTCTGATTAAACCCAATTGGTAAAAAATCCAAATTGAATCGTTTATACTACGGCAAAAAGACCTTCCACACAACTGGTTTGCCCGATAATAACTTAAGTCACTGTGTCGTAAGGTTCGGCAATTTGGTCGTCCTTTCCTAAAGCCAGGCCTACTAATTTTAGAAAAGGACGACCGGATGGTCGAACCTTTCGACACGGTGGTTTTAATTAGTATCGGGCAAATCAGTCGTGTGGAAGGCGTAGTGCTGTTGGCGGACGGCATCATAAAACAACAATAAATGTGTTTCCTTTCTCTAAACTTGATAACATAAGTTTTAAATTCTTACATATTTTTAGTATCATAATCACTGTAATGAAATGCCGGTTTATTAAGCTAAAGTGCCTTCCAGACGAGCGGGTGGCCTAACTGCTGGGTGGCCTAACCGAAATTGGGTTTTGCCTTCAGACGTCAGATTTCAACAGTGGTCTTATGAATATAGCCGCGAGCGTATGGCTCACTCCTAGCTTCTAGTTGCTACATCTGTCAGTAATCATGTTGTAATCATAATAATTATGATGTAATCAATGTTGAAACTGTACTCGTATGTGCTCGATATTATCATTATTATTTACTTATTATTACCTAGTTATTACTATTTACTTATAATTTTTTTTTACCTACATATTTCTATTTACATACTAATATTTGCATATTTTTATTTACATACAACTATTTAATTACTATTACTATTATTATTTACCTATTTTTACTTTTATTTACATATTTTGATTTACCTATTTTTATTTTTATAATTATGTACTTATTACTATTTATATAATTATATTCACATACTAATATTTACCTATTTATATTATTATGTACTTATTTGTATTTACTTATCAATATTTACTTAATATTTAATGTGTATTATTACATGCTTATTACTATTTACTGATCATTATTAACTTACTATTATTATTTAATTATTATTATCTTATCTTTATTATTTATTTAGTATTATCTACCTTATTAATATTTAATTTAAAAAAATGATGTATTATTGTTTGCTTATTGAAATCACAGGATTGTCCTAGTGAGATGGGTGGCTAATGTTTTTGTTTTCATAATTAAATTTAAGAATAAATAAATAAATAATTCATATATCCATCAGCGGCAGCGTACGCACCTTACGGGAACACCTCCGTGTCACAAGAAACAAAAAAAAACAATTTTTTTGTTCTGACACTTGACAGCTACAATGGCTATTATATTTATATTTAATAACCCAAGAAACAGAACATCTGTTTTAGGTATCTTTCGCTTAATTGGGGGTTACAGATCACATATCACAAAATGCAATTTTATTTTACTTTTTGCAAACAAAAAACATTAGTTAACGGGTGTATTTTTGGAAAAAAAACATAATACATAATGTACGTCGACTTCCATAATACGGGTATTTGCTTAGTTTGGTAGTCGAAAAAAATTCTAAGCTTTGTACCAAAAACTATAAATATGAATTAAATAACGTTAAAACATATATACATATCAACTTTTCGAATCATGAGACAGACTTCTTCCGAGGCGTATTTCTTTATCGGATTATCAGAGGAAATTCAAATAATAATTTTAAAATTAAATTAATGTTACGAAAAATTCTAACTAACTAACTAACCATCACGCCGTTTCCCCGCAGTGGTAGGCAGAGAGGACGGACCGCCAAACAACTCGATCTTGACATACACTTCTTGCTTCATTCACTTTCATACAACGTCTCATACATTCTCTTTTGTTATTCCGACTTCTGACATGGCCCGACTCAAGTATTTCATTCACGAGGGACTGTAGATCTTCTATACTATTAGCAATCAGCACCAAAAATTCTAATTAAAATATTAATGTATCTAGGGATTGTATTGGATACAGGTATGTATCATTTTTATTTTAAAACGATAAATAAAGCGCGATTTTAAAAGCGAAATTTCAAATTTCAAGACTGCTTCGCTCAGCTGAGACGAGGAGTAATGCCATTATTATCAAGTAAAAAAATAAAAACTCGATTAATACATTTTTTTCGTCGGCCACACTACTGGGCCACCCGATCATCTGGAAGGCACTTTCCGTTCTCCTTTCCTATGGCCACGCCTTTTCTGGGCCAGGATTTGCCTATTATTGGCGAAACCACTGGGCCACCCGCTCGTCTGGATGGCATTTAAATAAAATAAATAAATTAGGTTGACCGCGTATGCATCGGTGATAATATTCGCTAAAAACTGGCAGCACCAACTTTATGCATAGATATTTGATTCCATAAATCCATAGACGATTTTCCATGATAAAATATGCATGTGTCATTGAAGTAGTTTGACATTTTTCGCTTTTCCACGCTTGCAATAAACGTACACCTACATAGTTTTGCGTCCGAAGGCCTGGTGTCGGGGCTCATCACATACCTTCATTCCTTCTTTGCAACGGGACAGTTGTGCGTCTAGTCTAGCCGCCGGCTGCCTTTCGCTCCTCGCGTGTTTTCCTGACAGCCTCGTGAATGTTTCAAGCACCAATGAAAACCCACTACCTCAACGACTTACTAACGAGCATGTCCTTGCCCCACACGTCGACAAATAGTAACGAGGGGCAATCCACTCCAGCGGTGTCTTCCACCATCATGAACCTCCGCGAGAAGGAGAAGTACATTGAAGACTTCGACTTCCCCTTCTGCGACGAATCCAATAAGTATGAGAAGGTGGCCAAGATCGGGCAGGGGACCTTCGGGGAGGTGTTCAAGGCTCGGGAGAAGAACAGCAACAAGAAGTTCGTCGCCATGAAGAAGGTTCTCATGGACAACGAGAAGGAAGGCTTTCCGATCACGGCCCTGAGGGAGATCCGCATCCTGCAGCTCTTGAAGCATGAAAACGTCGTGAACCTCATTGAAATATGCCGCACTAAGGCTACTGCTCATAACAAGTTCCGGTCTACATTTTATTTGGTTTTCGACTTTTGTGAACACGATTTGGCTGGCCTGCTGTCGAATGTGAATGTGAAGTTTAGTTTGGGGGAAATTAAGAAGGTTATGCAGCAGATGTTGAATGGACTTTACTATATACACAATAATAAAATTTTACACCGAGACATGAAAGCCGCCAACATTTTAATAACGAAGAATGGCATTTTAAAGTTGGCCGACTTCGGACTGGCCAGGGCCTTCAGTCTGGCCAAGGCAGGGGCGGCCAACAGATATACTAACCGAGTAGTCACATTGTGGTACAGGTATGTTGTTTTTTAGATTGATTTTATAGTTTGATTTGAAATCCTTACTAAGTATACCTAAAGCAGAAAACTGTTTGTTTATCTCAGCAAAACCTCCCGAGTGATGGTATTCGGGGACATTTTTAGCTCCCAGCAAATTTCCATTGATCTACGAACTTTAAAATTATCAATTTAACTGAACACAAGATACCATATTGCTTGTTTCATTTCACTTGTTCATCACGAAAACAGAGTGTTGAAACATACCGGGACCTTGATGACTCAATCTGTTTCGGCTTTTTATTTTATTTCTTGCAAGTATAAACTTCTGCGTTTTTCAGATAGAGCCTTCTACTATTTTGCCAACCTAACGGTGACTTACTATTGGAAGATTAAATATTTCCATAGGGAAGGTCAGATTATTATTTTTTAATTTTTTACCATTGAAAAGAGACTTACATGATAGAACACTAAAAGTTGTTCCCCTTTTGGCGGCATCTTGTGACAGGTTCTTTTCTACAAAAAAAGAATAGTTGTATGATGTCAAGGCTTGTTCAATTATTATCACTGTGCTCTTTATTGTGTAACATCTCGATGCAATTTTCAATGACCAGCTCAATCACGAGGCTCCATTGAAGCCAGAGCTAAGTTTAGCCCTAGAAGCTAGGCGTACTGTACAGAACCTGCAAATACTATAATAGTACACAACTGTTTGCCCTGTACAAGTCATAATGTTAAGTTTGGTAATGTCTTTTTGTCTGGTGCCTATAGGTGCTTGAAAAACACCCTTCGCAGAAACGAGCACACCGTAAGTTAAGTTAACACTTGCAATTGTTGAAACACGTGACAGGCAGGAATACTGTGTTTGTTCTGTATTTGAATGGAAGGTGCGATCTAGCATCATTCCCCCTTCAGCAATGTACAGTTGGGAGAGACGACAACCATTTGCCAAATGTTCCAGACAGTTTGGGGTCCTGAACATAGACTGTAAAATAGGGCGCTGGTCAAGTCGTTGTAGTGGTGGCCGTGATGTCCAGGGCGTCGGGCTCACTACGGGTCTCCAAATATCGATCTTTTGCAAGGGGAAACAATCTTGACTTTTGTTAATTTTGCAAACTGCATTGGTCGGGTATCCAGGGATGAGAAGAGGCGGAGGTCCCAGGGGAAGCGAAGTTAAAGGCAGTAGTTGTAGGTTGTTGTCCAAGTAGAAAAGGGTAGCATTGGGTTGGATGAAGAAATGACAGTGCCCTGGTATGGACGGTGCGCTCGAATTTATACTTCCGGACGTTACGCCGGATGAGATGTTGCAGCGCGTCCCTAACTCGCCTGAGGATAGGGTTTTATGAGCTCTTGGCTTGCGCTATGTAATGATCAGTAAATCGTTACATTTTACATGATATTGACCATCTTAGATTCTTCCTTTCAACCCAAACTGCCTCTCTCTATCATCTTTATTTATTTTGTTATCATGAATACAAGAAAAAATATGGGGTCCCAGGCCCAGTTACAATCAAGGAATTCTTACGTATAATTCTTGTATCCAAACATCAATTATTTTATTACCTTTTGATACTAAGAGGAGTCCGGTCTGTCTTCTTATGATATTAATTATTTTGTTTTATCGACCGAACTCCGTTAAATTCAACCTAAATATTCTACGAAACAGTCATGCTGAGGCTTCAGCGTTGATAAAAAACCCCGAGGAGATCGTATTGGCCCATGCGCCGACCAATCGCAGACACTCAGGTCATTATCAGGCGAGGGGAAAGGAGGTCCGTGGTTAGCGTCTGGTAGGGCTTCATAAATACTGAGCGGGGCTATTTGTTTATCATTTCACATTAGCGGTCTGGTCGCAACATTTGGGGACCTAGTGGTGAGAGGAGTGCGGAAATTTTCACACGACCCGTCCAGTATACCAAACATATATAAATTGTCAACACTTGACGCACTGTTTATTTAATGGTTATTTGATAATGAGTACATATTGGTTAGGGTTTTATTTTTATCAGGTTGATGAGGGAGGGGTGTTTATTTGACTATAATTTCAGTGGATGGAGGAAAAATATTTTATGGTGTTAATATGTATACATTTTATTATATAGCTTCTTTTTCCTCCACACATTTTGGAATTTTATATTCATTTGACTTGTATAATTATGACTATGTTTATTGTTTGGCCCCAGTTCTTTAATGCACGATTAACCTTCTCCCTGCGACCAATTATGATTTGCTGTGTGATATGATGTGATCTTCAAAAATACTGTTAAGTGTTTTATTGCGGAATTTAAGCATTGTGATTAGTCCACATATAAATGCATGCTAATTGTAGATAAAATAACGGAATGTAAAGCGATTTTGCACATTTTTTATATTTATGTATTGCTAAAATTGTACTAGTTGTTGTATTTGACCGTATGAGTGCACAATCTAATTGAGTGAAATTTTGTGTGCAGTGTGGCTAGTGTTCTTACAGTGCGCTGATGTGCAGTCTGAACAGCTATACACACGGTGTTCAAGGGTAAAGCCCAGTAACTTCGGGAGGTGATTCTACATAATAGTACAAGAAAAAAAAGTAAATAATATTTTCGAAATTCCATCGTTTTTTTCCATACAAATATTTTTACCTGAAAACTACCATAAAATGTTGGAATGTCGATAAAAGTTGTTTACCTTTTTTAATTGTACTATTGTATAGAATCACCTCCACCGAAGTTACTGCACTTTACCCCTGGACACCTTTTATATATATATATTTATACAGGGTATATCAGCACATATCCGACAAACTTTAACCAGATATTCCTGATTTTATTGGAGTAAACAATGTAAATGAAAATTTGCTGCCGATTTTACAAATTCAAACAAAAATATTCTTTTACTTGTCGTCACTGGTCACTCAGCTGAGTAACTGTCCAAACCCCACCCTGACCCTAACTGTCCAATATCTTATGTTTTTACAAACACCGGGGACCAAAATGCCATCCACATTTTTTATTCCAAATAAGCTCATGAATAATTGGTTAAAGTTTGTCGGGTACGTGCTGATACATCCTGTATGCATAGCATCATGATTATTTGCCAAGTATCATCAACAGTACAGTGTATTTGATCAGTTTGAACAGCGTTACTAAGCATCATCACTAGTCCGGGGGCCCGATGTGTGGTCTCGACATTTTTACAAAGTGTCAACATTACTGGTTCAGTGCTTTGAAGCATTGGTCTGTTATGTACAATCTGAGCAGTATTCATCACTACTGGCTTAGCGTCTTCATGCATTACGAAATCATCATCACCAGTTCAGTGTGTTGATGAACATTCACTGGTTCAGTATCTTGATGCATTGCTAAGCATCATCATCACTGATCTGAAGTCTGAACAGCGATACTTAATATCATCATTACAATTTCAGTATCTTGATGCATTGCTAAGCATCATCATCACTGATCTGAAGTCTGAACAGCGTTACTTAATATCATCATTATAATTTCAGTATCTTGATGCATTGCTAAGCATCATCATCACTGATCTGAAGTCTGAACAGCGATACTTAATATCATCATTACAATTTCAGTATCTTGATGCATTGCTAAGCATCATCATCACTGATTTGAAGTCTGAACAGCGTTACTTAATATCATCATTATAATTTCAGTATCTTGATGCATTGCTAAGCATCATCATCACTGATCTGAAGTCTGAACAGCATTACTTAACATCATCATTATTGGTTCTGTGTTTAGTTGCATTACTTAACATCTTCTTGTGAGTGTCATGATTACTGGCTCAGTATCTTGATGTGCGGTCTAGCGAGTGTTACCAAACACCGTCATTACTGGTCCTGTATTTAGATGCATTACTTAATATCTTCATGTGAGTGTCATGCTTACTGGTTCTATCTTGATGTGCAGTCTAGCGAGTGTTACAAAGCACCATTATTATTGGTTCTGTGTTTAGGTGCATTATTAACAACTTCATATGAGTGTCTTGATTACTGGCTCAGTATCTTAATGTGCGGTCTAGCGAGTGTTACCAAACACCGTCATTACTGGTCCTGTGTCCTGATGCTCTCTGCCCCAATTGGTTCAGTGTGTGATGTGCAGTCTGAAGATTGTTACTAAACATCATCATCACTGGTTCAGTATCTTGCTGCATTACTTAGCATTATCGTCAATAGTTGAGTGTCCTGACATGCGGTTTGGACACTGTTACCAGGTGTTCTAAATAATGGTTTGGTTTGTTCATATTCAGTAAGTCTTCTGGACGGCATTACAAAGCGTTGTCATTACTGGTTCAGTATCGTGATACATTGATATTATTGCATATACATGAAGTGTTAATGTTTATGCCCCGGTGTCCTGATGTGCGGTCTGGATACTGTTACTAGGTGTCATGATCAGTGGTGGCTCGTGACTCTTTTGTGAGCTAGAGTGAAAATGATTTTTTTTTTTTCAAAAAATCTATTTTTGTATGAATATTTTTTAGTTAGGCAGAGCACTGCCCCACCTACCATGTAATTCTCCATTCTAGATATCTGGTTGTCTTAGCGTCATCATTACTAGTTTGGTGTTTTGACGTGCAGTTTGGACACTGTTACTAGATGTCATGATTACTGTGCTCAATGTCTTGATGTCTAAGCCTCATTAACACATTCATTGCTAACTAAAATTCGTACATATTAATGCCATGCTGAGAACATTTGACTGAAAGGTCGAGCGAACTAAAGGAGTGTTTACATGAGCATAATATTGTATAGACATCATAATTTACTGTTTTTTTTCAGAAAGAAAACGAGAAAGAGGAATGTGTAATGTTTTATTTATTATGGCGAACTAAAGGAGTATTTACATGCGGAAAAATTTCGTATGGACAACATTATCTATTGTTTTTGCTCGTGTAAACGCTGCTTTATGCACGACAATGACAAAACGCTTCTAACGACTGGTATGAATGACGGATCTATTCAAACTGCCGAACAGTGACAGTGCCTAGCGCTGAGGCTAGAAACGACTCAAAACCACATGGCTGCGTCTGTTTTAGACCGAAAATGGAACAGACGGCGCAACGCGCCTCGCGCATTGCCGGTCAAATTACTGTCAACGCGTGACGCGCGGTGTCAGCAATGAACGTGTTAATACTAGTCATTTGTGTTTTGTTTAATAATTTGACATTATTACTATGTGTCATGATTATTGGTTTAGTGACTTGATAATTAGAATGGTTGTTACTAAGCGACATCATCACTAATACGACTTCCTGATGTGTGGTCTGGATACCATCATCACTGGTCTGGTTTGTGGTCTGGACATTATTACGATGTGCCATGATATTGGTTTAGTGACTTGATAAGTAGAATGGTTATGCTACTAAGCGACATCAACACTAAACCAGCTTCCTGATGTGCAGTCTGGACACTGTTATTAGACATCATTACTGGCTCAGTGTCTTAACGTCTCAGCGTCATCATAACTGGTCCAGTGTCCATGCGATCTGGCCATCATTATCCGGCGTTCTAATGTATGTGTTTGTTCACAGGCCCCCCGAGCTGCTGCTGGGAGATCGCAACTACGGGCCGCCGGTAGACATGTGGGGCGCGGGCTGCATCATGGCAGAGATGTGGACCCGCTCGCCCATCATGCAGGGCAGCACCGAGCAGCAGCAGCTGGTGCTCATCTCGCAGCTGTGCGGGAGTTGCACTCCGGATGTGTGGCCAGGGGTTGAAACCCTCGACCTGTACAATAAGATGGAGCTGCCCAAGGGCCAGAAGAGGAAGGTTAGAATATATTCATTATAAAGTCGAAAACTTACAATTTTCCCTTTCAAAACTTTTAACAAAATAGTAGCACACATTATTCTAACAGACATTTGGAAGTCTCCTTACAGCTTCACCGAGAGAGGTGTTTAACATACCATTAAAATAATACGGTAAAACTAGGTTTTTACGTTTTTCAAGGGAATGATAAAAAAATGTCTAAAACTGACGAAATTAAAAATATATGGAAAAATTGAATTGTTAAGTATCTACTCAATTTTCCATTAAACCATTAATATGAATAAACTGTAAAATGTTCTTACTTTGAACCATGAAACCTAATTTTTTGTCATTATATTGATCTGAAAAAATCTGTCTCTTTTCTTCTCCATAAATATTTTCCAATTTTACGCACATTTCAAAAAATCAACACTCTCCAATGAATTTGGTGGCTTTTTGTAACTTTAGCTGGATATAACTTTTTCTGACAATGTCAAATTTCCTACATATATTTATTTTGGTGGGAGATTTACAAAAAATGTTCCGACCGTAACCGAAACTTCGCAATGCTCATCGACACGTCTGCCAAATTCCCCAAATTTAACGACTTTTACAATATAAATTGGGTACCTACCCAATAATTAAATTCGCATTATTCAATAGATGTTGTTTTCGGGTAGGTACTTTTGTAAGTACTTTTCAAATATATTCATAGCCTAATATTTTTCTTTCATTGATAACATATTGAGTATAAGTTCTCCCGGAAACTCAAAGGAAACTTGATACAACGCCAAACACTGCGAAAACTGCTTACGAATCTTGCAGTTGAAATTAGAACCAATGCAGAACTTTAAATTTCCTTACTAAATTGACGGTGGTTCAAATTGTCACCGCTAGATGGAACCCGTAAGTGTTCCGTTTCTTCGATACAAAGTTTTCAGTAGTTTCCGGAGATTTTTTTTAGATTGCGAGTTAAAGTGAAGTTAGCCGCGGATCGACCGCGGCTAACTTCGTTTGTCGGAATTTGAACTAAGCCTAAATGAGCCTTGCGTTGTTTTAAACTCGTCGGTCGACTTTCGTGAGACAGGATCGACGACATCGAAATTTGACAACAATTCTTACTTTCTTTCTAATTCTATAGGCGGAAAGGTCGATTTTCACCTGGCTGCAAAATCCACGGTCAATTTTAATTAAAAATAAATTTTGCAGTGTTATAAATTACGGGGGCATTAAAGTCGCTTTTAGCTTAGCGAGCGTGTTCTAAAAATACTGGCTTTTACCGTATTACTGTTTGTATTACTGGAATATTACCTTCCGCGTAACTTGAAAGTGCACCCCATTACCGCCGGTCAACATATTCAGAGATAAAGTACGCAGTTAAAAACATTACAAAATTAAGAATTGCCAGTTAATAATGTTAAAAATAAAAAACCCAATTTCACAGGAAAAATTAAACAAGTAACGTAACACATTGCGATTTAACTATTATAAACGTAAATAAAAGGGATTGCGATTTATAAAAACGTAAATAATAATATTCAATCATTGACCAAATTGGATTTGTTATGATATTTTTGTTCAAAAACACGCATTTCGAGATATTCTTTTAGTGAAATAACATTTTTGAAAAGATGAATAACTAGGAGCTGATTTCAAATGGTTAAAGGTGATGGTTTAACTCCACTGATTAGTAACTCGACAGCCCGAGATTGTGCTGACGCTCTCTTTGGTCTTTTTCTCATACATTATTGTTCTGTATAAATTAAGTGAGTGACTTCCCCCCCTTCCCTTCTTTCTGACTTACTACCGTAAAGCGGCCACGGCGGTGGTGACCGACGGGTAGCGCTCGCTCGCGGCTGCTAGTATGGTTGTATAATAAAATAATGTTGTCTTTGCAGAAAAAGGTTCTATCCAGATAGTCTTATTTTGGGTTTTGGCAATATTATCAAGTAGTCAGCATGAAACTGACGTAAAACCGAGGGCAGAAATGTTTTAAATCATAAATTGTAGGAAATATTTATTTGACAATGTATGGAAAAAAAAAACGGGACTGCGTGTTTTTGACGTAAAAAGTGGAAAAATTTGGGGTGACGTAAAACCGACGTTTTACTGTATATACATACTAGCTGATGTGTACCCGGCCTTGCTCGGGATTATTTTATTTTTTTTGGAATAAGTTTATGAAGTTGTGAATTCTTGCTCGTCATTTGGGTGCTATAATTGATTTGACAGCGAAAGTAATGCCTTATGACGACTATTACTATCTCTAAACAATGAAACATTCATTTGAATTTTTTTTTTCTTTCCCAAACATTTAGTTTTTTAACTAAATAATAAAGCTCTTAAGTAGGTACCTACTTGTGTTTTCCATTTTGATAATATTCTACTTTAACAAACCTTCTTTTGAATATGTAATCTGTGGGTAACCAGAGTGGTATATCTATGGGCTAACCTCAATACAACATGGCGGGTTCTGTTTTTCATATAAATTTTAAAATGTTATGGCAACAGTTTCACATATTGGATTTCCTGGCACTAATAAGAATAAACTGTGCTATTTTCAGCGAAACCTGTCGAGTACTTATCGAGAAAATCGAGGACAGACAAGAGATATACACATTTATAGGAAGTTTATCCACTCACTAACGTTACAGTGGATATGTCATTGGCGCTAAAACTGTTTGAGAGTATTGCCCGCCTACAGGAAACGCCTCCTCTTCTGTCGGTTTTCTTGCAGTTCTTCATGCCCAAGGCTGCAGTTTTTGCCTCCACACCAGCCGACTACCTAAGCTTAGGTCACCCAACACTCTTTCGTCATGCAGGTTTATTTAATTGAAGCATCTTTGGCAGTCTGCTTTCTTCCATTCATGCTCCATATCCTGCCCAATGGAGCTGTCCCAGATTTACAAACCATGTTATTGATGTCTGTTTAAATAGTCAGCATAGCTCATGGAATACTTTACACTTTATACTCCAACACCCTCAAAACGTGGGAAGCTAATGTTAATCAAAGACTGTGAAGAGGTGGATAGATTGCATGGAAGAGGATTGGAGCAAGACGGGAAGGACGGAGGACTTGAGGTGAAATCCAATCCTGGGATGTAGCGCCGTGGTAATGATGAATGTTAATGAAATAGTTAATGTTGCTTGCAGGTCAAGGAGCGCTTGAAGCCGTACGTGAAGGACCCCTACGGTTGCGACCTGTTGGACAAGCTTCTCCAGCTGGACCCGTCCAAGCGCTATGATTCGGACACGGCGCTCAACCATGACTTCTTCTGGACGGACCCCATGCCCTCAGACCTGGCGGGTATGCTAGCTCAGCACACGCAGAGCATGTTTGAGTACCTGGCTCCCCCGCGCCGCCCTGCACACCTGCGCCACCAGCACCACCTGGGCGGGCCTAACAATCTGCCCAAGCCCACCACGTCCGCCGTTCAAGACAGCGGCTATCAGGATCGCGTGTTTTAATTTATTCCATCTGGCTCATGTTAGATTCATTCATTGTAGACGCCTCGTTTTTTCCATTTGTCTCTTTGAAACCGTTGGAATTTTTGTTCATTTTTGCAGAAGCAAAACCTGTTTTATTATGACGTGTATTATTAGCTACCGCTATCACGTTTGGCAATACGTTTGGCAATACGTTTGGCAATATTTAATAAATGTCGTGTTAAAATCTTTCATTTCACGCCACATTTTTCTCTTTACGTATTTTGTTTATCTCTTTGAAACTGTTGTACTTTTGTTTTAATGCCAGGTTTTTTTCATTGTGTACAATACAGTGAATGTTCCTTCGAAATCCTGTGTTGGGTTATTGTGGAATGCATTATTTAATTTAGTCATACATAATCTTTTTAGATTCATTCATTAAAGTTGCATTGTTTTTCTCATTCTGAATTTGGTTTGTTGCTTCAAAAAATGGTTTTGAAACCTGTTTTTGAAGAAACAAACCAATATACATTTTTTGTATTGGCCACCAGGATCACATATTTTAATTTATCGGTAATTAATGTGTTTCATAATATTAGATTCATAATTTCTGGTTGACGCCTAATATTTTTCTGTATGTTTATTTTGATTGTTTCTATGAAAACTGTTGTTTTACAGTAAAACCTCTTTATATTTTTCAAATGAAAAAAACCTAAAACTAGTTTCGTAACTTCTGACAAACTTTTTCTAACAAAGTCAATATGTATCCCCTAAATAAAGTCATTAACTTACGTGGAAATACATCATATTATATCAGTGAATATTGATACTATTACAAAAACATCGCGGCGCTCATCAGCATGCTGTCAAATTTATATTTACCTATACATAATAATAATTCGAATGAATACGTAATTTTCCCGTGATAATCAATATTTCTTTTTAAAAATATGATATTACCGGCCACCGCCTGTCAGATTACGATTTATGAAGTAATATTTCGAAATAATACAATATTTTTTCTCGTTACTCAATATTTATTATATAGTATAATTAAATTTATTATATAGTATAATTAAATTTATTATATAGTATAATTAAATTTATTATATAGTATAATTAAATTTATTATATAGTATAATTAAATTTATTATATAGTATAATCAAATTTATTATATAGTATAATCAAATTTATTATGAGTTTCATAGTGATCTGGGCGGTGATGCGATAAGCTATATCGAGAAGCTACTGAAACCACGTATCGCTTGCCTGTATACAGGAGGTATGCAATACCACTCCCGCTCTGCATCGAACCATGTACGGGCATCAATAGAAATATATACAGCGCCCTTGAGGTGATTTTTATAAAAATCTTCCAATTATTATTATTATTATATGGAACGGGGTGCTCTCGGTATGATGCATTCTTACAGAACCCGATTTACGTTGAGTCCTTCCCGACCCGTGAGGGAGTGGACTTACAAGCGGGGTGATTTTTCACAAAAACATTGCTATACAAATTATCCAATTAATATTTTGAGATACTCAGTTAAAAACGTTAATAAAAGAAATGGCGAGTTAATAATATGAATAACATGAGATCACAAAAAAAAAAGAATAAGTAATGTGAAAACAAAATGCAATTTAACATTTTTTAGAAACGTAAATTAAAGAGATGGCGAATCAATAATAAAAATGTAAAAAAATATCTTCCAAACGATATATATAACAGAAACACAAACATCCCAATGTCATGTTATTTGTTCCAAAAGTGTACAATAAACACTTGAATAGTAAAATCTGCTGTGATTTGAGAATATATTCTGATTTTAACTCGTTTTAAGTCGATTTTCACTGAGTAATTATTATTGCATTGCAAATGTTGACTTTGCAGAAAAAGATAGATCCAACTAGTCTAGTTTTGGGTTTTACTGATAATTTTAAGTATTGACATAAAATCGGGGCTAGAAATTTTGTAAAATCGTAAACTAGAAGAAATATTTGTAAGATAATGTACTCGTATAGGATGAAATGGGATGTCTGCTTTTTGGTATAAAAAGTGGGAAAATGTAAAATATGGGAAACGTGTAACCGGAGTTTTACTGTAATTTACTTCTTAAAATATGTATTATTATAATAATTTTTTTATTTGATTTAAAAAAAAAAATATATAGTTCTTTTTACTTTATAGGCGTTTTGCTTTTCAAACTCATTGACATAATATTTTCAATAAAGCATTATCTCACTGTATTCTCCCCAGTTTAATATTAATTAATTATCATTATATTACGACAATTGTGTCATTAAGCATAATTATTTTTTTAGGTTATTACACTTTTTTTAGCCGAAAACAGAGCAGTGGAAAATGTGTTCCATTTATTTAAGTAATATATTATGTAGTAATTATAATTCAGTGATATTTGAATCTTCTGTTTTTTATTAGTTGTTTTACGAATTAAGATTTTGCTTTGTAACTTTTTGATTTGTATTCAAAACTTTCATCAATAAGGATTTAAAATTTACGGCATGATGAGCTATCAACTTTTGAGGTTAAAATATTTAACAAGAATGTTATTTTAGTGGTAGAGTCAAAATTATTAAAAAGATGTTTAGGGTATTGGAGGTTATTGGAAAAAGAAGTATTTTGAAAATGACTATTGTGATATAAAAAAGGGTTATTAAGGTTGTTTACTAATTGAGAAGTATGGATTCGAAGTGTTTACTTTAATCGTAAGCTTATTTTTATTTTTAGTTACTTTTGTGATACATTATCATTTAATGAATTTAACCTCAAGTCGTAATACTTAACAGTTTAAGTGTGTGTGTCTATTTAATGTTCGTAGTAATAGCTTGTAACTGGCTTTACGAGACCAAAGACTACCAGAAGCATTTACTGATTTCACTTCAAGAAACATCCTTCTGGTCACTATCGTAATACTTGTATTGTCGATGCCCACCGTAAGTCCAGATCTAGAATCTTCTGTAAATGGTTTAACCCTGTGTTCATTCATAGTGACCTCTAAATATGGTAAAATAAAAACAATAAAAAACTCCCACCGGATTTATGGATTATACCATTTAAGAACAATCATACGAATTTTGTTTTCGTCTTTCCATTTAATATTAAGAAATATATTGATGTTGTAACCATTTGATTGAAATTATCAATAAATAAATAAACATAATATACTATCCTATAAAAAAATGGTTTTATTGACTTTAATTACTGTATCGCTAATGTGGTATTAATTACCCCAATAATTAAATATTTATATATTTTAAGTAAAGTGGTATATACAAAGTGTATTTTCAATTTATATAATTAAATATGTTATAAAATGTATAAGAATCCGGCAAAAGAACAGTTTTTCGACTCTCCTGGAAAATTGTTAAATAGGAGATATGCCTGTTTGTGTTGCTGGCGATGAAGTATTTGAAGCAGTACAGTTGCCCATTGCACGTTAGAGGTAAAATTATTTTTCTGTATTATGTTTTACGGTATCTGTTTCTACATAATTAGATAGAGAATAGGAAGTAATATTTGTACAGCGCCCTGAGGTGATTTTTCACAAAAATGGTGTTACCCAAATTATCTAAGTATTATTATCATTTAATAAATTATCTCTTTAATTGCCCAGAGTACGCAATCCCCTGCACCCAGTGGCCCGAGTGGACCATGAGTGATGGTTTCTAGGCGATCTGCATAGCTCACAAGATATATAGATTGGGAAGTATATTTTTCAGGTGCTAAAATTTTGCGCAATCTGTGTAGTTTCGGTGCTGTGTAGATTGCGGAATTATATTTTTTAGGTGACAAATAATGAGATGATCAACGCATAAGTGTCAAAATATGGATTTAAACAAATTTGGATTGTTTTTGGGACGTGAGCAAACAACTGGATGATCAGAGATTATAACCATCGCTCTTGCCATATCATGGATAAAACAACCAGATCCGAAGCAGGATTCGTCAACATTCTAGGAGAGTATCAAACCGAATAGAAAAATAAATCTCTGAACCATAGCACGTACCTACTTTCAGAGTCTATCTTTGATTTGATTGATGCGCCGTGAGCTCCACCGAGGTCTAAACTTTGAACAATAAAGGTTAATTTGGTCACCTGTCCAAAAACAAGTTCGTTCGTCATTTTATCATTGGAAAAATAAGCAAAGCAAATAATAGTGTTTTATATTTTTAATCATTGAAGATAATTTTATAAAAGTTGTTAATTTTACCTTCAGGGTAGTAGATACTGTTGGTATCCCCCTGGTGAAACACCGCATTTCGAAATCGAATTGTTGCTTGAAATAGCTTTAGCCATGTTTGGTGACCAGATTTGAATACCGGGTACTTCCTCACCTTCCTCTTTCCCATCTCCTTCCCTTCCTCAATACCTTCAGCCTCACAATATACCCCAATTGGGATGATATAGTCTCACTGGCTCCGGACGGTTGGGAGCAGTTGGGACTCTTGCGTGGTATCACTTTAAAAAAAATTTTATAAAAATATATGTTAAGCTTCAAAATTTAAAAAAAAAATTGAATGGTGTTTTGGTTTGCGTCTGTGGTTAGGAGAGATTAATTTTTTAGGCTTTCATAGGTGTCACTAACGTACGCAAAGGGTAATCAAATCGGTAGTGTATAAAATCGATAACCATTCTCGTTTATATTTTAAACAAAATCAAAAAAAGCAGGAAACGGATTAATTCATAATTGTGGAACTGTTTTGATTAATAAATTTCACTAATCTCAGAATGAATTCATCTGCTAGCGAGTCACAAATACGAAAAATGTCAGAGATATACATTGTGATAATAAAATGCATAAGTTTAACGAAGTGTCAAGTCTAAGTAACATTTCGATACCCCCAACGGATAAAGTCAGTCCTACGTGTAAGATATGAAGAATAAAAAAATGTCAGAGATATACATTGTGATAATAAAATGCACAAGTTTAACGAAGTGTCAAGTCTAGTAACATTTCGATACCCCCAACGGATAAAGTCAGTCCTACGTGTAAGATATGAAGAATAAAAAAAATCTGAATGTATTTTAAATGCATTAAGAAAATCACGTTTTTTTATTATTTTTTTATGTAACTAAAATAGAAGACATGTACATTGGATACATATATTCTAATATGAACATAATATCTATATACAATTAAGAATTACATTAATTATTAATCTTTAAAAATTACGACATTAAATATGCACTTTACATATTTCGTCACTTCCTTCTTAAAATTCAAAACATTTTCTTCTTCTTTTGTATTGTTGGGTATTTCTTGGTAGAACTTGATGGATCTATATAGTAATGACGGCCTCCATGGTCGAGGGGTAAGGCTCTCGACTACGAATCGGAAGGTCGCGGGTTCAAATCCCGGCGTGCGCAACTAATTTATATTTAATTAATTTGTGCTGTTTCACAATTAATTAATTAAAAAATAATGTGTAGTATATTTTTGCACGTTCCAGAATGGAAGATACTCTCAGTATCACCCTGGTGAAAGACCACCATTCAGAAATGAAACGTTGCTTGAAATGGCTTTTAGCCGTGTTTGGTGACCAGATCTGAATAGCCAGGCATTTCCCCACCTTCATCTTCCCCTTATCCTTCCCCTCCCCTATACCTTCAGCCTCACAACATTTCCCTATTGGGGATGCCATAGTTTCACTGGCTCCAGACGGTTGGGAGCAGTTGAGACTCTTGTGCGGTATTCATGTAAAAAAAAAGAAAATGAGAAAAGGGAAGTCTTATTTCATTTCTTCCTCGTGTGGAGCGGTAATAACTATTACAATAAAATTGTAACGTCAATCAGAACATTCAAATGGCTCTAATGAAAAGTTACGTTTTTGCAGATACGACGAGGTGTCGATTTTTCGTTACCACTGCAATACTGCGTAACAGTAACACCGCTTTTGGAATTATAGTTGGTACGTTATTTAGATATGTGGTTATGATTGGATACCGAATTTGGTATTTTGACATTTACAAGAAACACGGCATAACTCAATATTTTTACGCTACATGGGGTGAAAAATACATACTTGGAAAATTGTGTTTTTAAAAAAAAAAAATTTAAGTATACCGTTTTAACTATCAACCGTCTTGGTATTGCCACTCAAAATCATTTTTACTGTTTCAGCAGGATCCATGTTTTAATATTATCACTTGTAATTTACACAAGACTAGTTGATGTGTACCCGGCCTTGCTCAGGATTTTTTTTTTTAGAATAAAGTTATGAAGTTGTGAATTCTTACTTGTCGTTTGGGTGCCATAATCGATTTGACAGCGAAAGTAACTACCTCCAAATAAAAAAATAAAAAACATTAAATATAATTGATTATCAAATATATTTTTTAAAATAACTATCTCTTGAATTTATATCCATATCAATATTAATAATAAAAATAACTTCTTTTTTATTTTCTAATATAAATTGGTTATTAAATGTTTTGTAATAATTTTTTATTAACATTTTTGATTAATTACTTACACACTTTAATCAATTTTTGTTTATGTTTATAATTTGTCTATTACATTTTTATGTTCTCAGTTTATCATTTGTCTATTCTTAACATTATTATTTTTTAGTATTCTATATATTCCTGATAAGGAAAGCTTCGCTTTTAGACATGTTGATATGTACATATTAATAAAGTGGTATTTATAAAGAAATTTATAATTCATTTATAAAGAAACATTCTATTGAAAATTTTATTTCATTCCGAACATTTATTTTTTCAAATATATTTAAATAATTAAGTTCTTAAGTAGGTACCTACTTGTGTTTTCCATTTTGAAAATATTCTACCCAAACAAACCTCCTTCTTTTGAATATGTAATCTGTGGCTAACCAGAGTGGTATATCTATGGGCTAACATCATACAACATGGCGGGTTCAATGTTTTTCATATTAATTTTATAACGTAGTATAACAATAGTTTTACATACTGGATGTCATTCAAACTACTCTTTAATCTTTCCGGAATTAATAAAAATAAACTGTGCTATTTTCAGTGATATAGTTCTAGTAATTTACGAGAAAATTCGAGGACACACAGACAAACATTTATTTATATATATATAGATATCTTATGTGGAATAGGTGGTTTTCGATTTTCGCGAAAAAAGCAATTTTGTTATTATTCGTCGAGGTCGACGACACCTATCTATTTCAACTTTATTTTGACTAGCCTACCCCAGATTCATTATTAAAATTAATTAGAACAAATTATTTCGAACCAAGTTGAACCACTATCGGTGTGCACAAATACATTCAAACGTGCGCTCCCTAAAATGATTTGGCTGTAGATATATACCCACACAAGCGGTTAGTTGCCTCCACCATTGCACAAGCTATTTTTTCCACTATAATGATAGTAGTAGGAGATTTTAAATATTGTCAGGTTATTCGTAACCTGGAATTGTCATTTTTCAAAAAAATTCTGTAGTTAGAATGTTTATTACATTTAAAGGTGTTCATGACACTCATGACATAACTCTTCATCATTTTATGATGATTTGTAATACATAATACAGGGTTATTCAAAATGATGTACTCAATTTCGCACATTCTCCCTGATAGACGTTGTCGGTCCGGGCTTTCTTATTTACGGAGACATCCAGTTTGCTCAAATTGGTGATACCAACGATAAATGCTCTTCCTAGTTGGAGGTTCAATGGTAAAATGGAGACGAAAGGCAAGCTGCTCTCCAGTTGCAGACTTAATTTTACAGACCTCGTAAACTCGAATAAGGAACTTCAGTCCATTTTTTTAATCAATAATATGTCATTCAAACTTAAATATCAGCATTTTTTTAAATAATTTAGTTAAAATAATTTTAAAAGTTACAATTTTTCAAAGCCCGCCAAAACGCTCCAAATCCATGGCCGATCGGTATTGATCAGTTTTGAGGTTAGAATGTCAAATGTAAAAACAAGGATGAGCTTTACCGTAGATAATTTTATATTCTATTCATAGTAAAACATAACTTAACGTAAGTAATAAAATCATCTACCTTTTAAGAAACTCTAACTCACAGAATAATAATAGTATGGAGCATTAACATAATCATAATATCCGTATTGATAATTGGTTTGTTCATGAATACCGCAATTTATTTCATTAATAATAGTTTTTTTATATTGAACAACAATTATAGAGCTTAAAGTCACCCAAATTAAGTTTAAATTTAGCAAAAATTAAAAAAAAATAATACTGTTTATGTCCATACTAATCTGAAAACATAAGGCGCACGTGACGTAATGTTCCAAATGTTGTCCCAACATAACAAGGTGTTTTGATGAGATGATTTTTTAATCGCTTTTAAATAACGATTTATAAATTCTACGTAATAATAAAAATTATGTATTCAGAATCGTCATTTGCTGATCTATATGAATATATAATTTAAAAGCCGTTATATTATTCACTGAAGGTCCTTATTCTTACGATTCCTCTACATGAGAGAGAGTTTTTAACCTTTGGCTGTTTCCAACAGCATTTATCTCGGAAGTGGTGGGTATCTGCAGCCTACGTTCTATGAAGGATAGAGCATTACTGCTTATGGCTAATAAACCCCTCGAATGGTGTATTATTAATACCTGACATCCTAGATGATAAAGAATTTCAGGTATCAGGACATGTCCCTGATAATTTCACGCGTGGCCGCCAACACACGCATCTGCTTCTTCCCAGGCGCCGAACTAACTTACCAATGTAGATGCCTCTGGGAAGACTTACTAGGTTAATTAGCTGCCTCGCGGAAAATGTGGATGTTTTTCACATGACCTACAAGATTAAGCGCGAACTAGCTATTATGTTATTATATACCCACCTTTAACCACGTTTTAACAATTTATAGCTCTAGTTACCTATAAATTTATAGATTTATGTTAACTTTATTTTGTGTGATTTTTTACCGTTTTTACAATGTATTGGTGTATATAACTGTTTTTTCCAATTGAATAAACATAGAAAACCTTGTTATGCATGGTAGCCATTTTATTCACAACTGAAACGAAATGCCTGCATGGCGGCGCGAGTGCTCTAGTCGTGGGATTGGAAACTTTCGGACCTCCCTTTTCAATGCTATGTAGACCTTTCACATATAACTTATAATTCAGGGAATATAGCGGTAAGAAATTGAGTTCATCATTTTGAATAACCCTGTATATCTTTTGGCGCAACTTTATAGCGAGAGTCGGGAATGTTTTAATTTAAGATTTATTTTCTGATGATTATTAAACTTTATTCACTTTCCGAATGGCAAGTCGTTTTACTCGGTGGCTGGCATTATTACAAATACTCCCGTGTCAAAGTTTAATGTACTTTTGCTTGTAAACAATTTTTTATGTTTTAAAATTAAAGCCTCTGGCTGGGTTGTTCAAACACTCAATACAAACACATTATTTAAAATTGCATATATTCGTAACTCGGGAATATTATTTGTCTTTTCTTATCTTGCGTATCAAAAAAACAAAAACAAAAATACCCAAACAATTTTATATTTACCATTGTTAATAATAATATTATTAAATAAATCAATCGCTTTGTTATAAACCACTCATTTATTATATTTTAACGCAAATCGGTTTCGTCAGGGCAATTATAATTATATTCGATTTTCACAATGAGCAAACACTTTGTGTATTGATATGATGAATTTAATGAAAAGACACATTTTTTTTAAATAATAAAAATACAGTGGTGCCTCGCATAACGAACGCCTCGCACAGCGAACGCTGCACACAACGAACTTCCT
This sequence comes from Halesus radiatus, assembly GCA_022606495.2. Lineage (NCBI taxonomy): Eukaryota > Metazoa > Arthropoda > Insecta > Trichoptera > Limnephilidae > Halesus > Halesus radiatus. The sequence continues at coordinate 6,035 of JAHDVE020011500.1, read as the reverse complement.
TTTCGTTCATTTCACGATTCATACAACGAACTTCGCTTCACACAACGAACTTCGCTTCACACAACGAAGTCGCCCACTTCACACGATCACTGCCGATTTATTGCATCCTTCCGCGCAGGCAGTCGTTAGTCACTGAGCAGTACGCTTAACTTACGCACGTGTCGCAGCAATCGTTCTTCATTACGAATTAAATCGCACACGTATCACGGCAGTCGTCCTTTTAAGATAAACTCAACTTTTTTTTTATATGATGGGTTCTAAAAAAAGCAGGAAGGTGATTTCTCTTGAAATGAAACAGGAAATAATTAGAAGGAGTGAATGTGGGGTAAAACAGTGTGACCTCGTCAAAGAGTTTGGCCTCAACAAGACCACCATTTTCACCATTTTGACAAACAAGGATGCAATAAAATCAGCCAAAGTAGCCAAAGGAGTATCAAAACTATTTAATGAAAAACATAGATCTTCAATCCACGAGGAAATGGAGAGGCTATTAGCGATTTGGATTAAGGACAGGCAGGTGAAAGGTGACGTAACAACCCAAGATATTATCTGTCACAAGGCCAAGATAATTTATGAAGATCTAAAGAAAAACATCCCTGGAAGTAGCAGCAATCAAGATAATAAAGAAGATTTCAAAGCCAGCAGGGGTGGTTTTTTAGATTTAAGAAAAGGTATGGAATCCACAGCGTTAATATGCATGGTGAGGCTGGCAGTGCTGATAAAAAAGAAGCAGAAAAGTTCTCTATTAATTTTCAAAAATTTATTATGGATGAAGGATACTGCCCACAACAAGTGTTCAATGCCGATGAAACGGGTCTTTTCTGGAAAAGAATGCCGAGCAGAACCTTCATTACAAAAGAAGAGAAGAAATTGCCAGGACACAAAGCCATGAAGGACAGACTTACCCTTATGATTTCGTCTAATGCCAGCGGAGACCTCAAGATCAAACCTCTATTGGTTTATCACTCTAATAATCCAAGAATTTTTAAGAAAAATAACGTTATTAAGTCCAAATTGCCCGTCCATTGGAAGTCCAATCAAAAAGCCTGGGTGACCCAAGTTATCTTCAACGAATGGATTCTGGAAACCTTTGCTCCTGCCGTGAAGAAATTCTTGTTGGAAAAAGAACTGCCGCTCAAAGCCCTTCTGATACTTGACAATGCCCCTTCTCACCCAAAAGACCTAGAAGAAATATTGCAGGAAAATTATCCTTTTATCAAGGTGCAGTATTTGCCACCAAACACCACATCCATTCTCCAGCCAATGGTTCAGCAAGTTATTGCGAACTTTAAAAAACTCTACACTAGAGCCCTCTTTAATAAGGTGTTTGAAGAATGCGAGTTTGGTGGAGACAATATGACTATCCGAATGTTTTGGAAGGAGAAATTTGATATCCTTTTGGCAATACGACTTATACAGAAGGCCTGGGAAGAAGTGTCACAAAGGACCCTCATTTCTGCTTGGAAGATGCTTGTGCCTTCGTGGATTCAGGAAGAAGCAGTAGTTGATGACACAGAAGTGGTGAAGGACATCATCACAGTGGCCCAAAGGTTGGAATTAGAGGTAGAGGAAGAGGATGTAGAGGAGCTTATTGAGGAACACAAAGAAGAGCTGACAACTGAAGAGCTCCAAACACTTCTGGCCCAACAACAGGACAATGCTCAAAGGGAAGCGTCATCTGATAACGAGGAGCAACAATCAAACAATCAACCAATTCCAACTGCTGACATCAAGAACATCCTGGTCAAATGGAAAGCAGTTCAGGAGTTTACCAATGCCCACTATCCGGATTCCGCTGAAGCAAACAGGATCAACGACCTGTACTCCGATACTCTTGTCCGTTATTTCCGGCAGATGTTGAAGAAAAGAGAGAAACAAACGACTTTGGACAGGTTTTTCACTGCACCATCGGCCAAAAAGCGGAAAATGGATGAAGATGTGCAAGATTCGATTATTTCTTAAAATTAAAAAATGTGTGTTTTTGTCATTATGTTTTTAGATGTATCTAAATAAAAATAATAACAAAAAATTTATCTTTTTTTTATGTCATCTTACCATATTTTATGCTACAGAACGAATTATTTTTTTTTAACATGTATTGTTATGGGAAAACGCGTTTCACATAACGAACTTTTCGCATAACGAACTTGCTCCTGGAACGAATTAAGTTCGTTGTGTGAGGCACCACTGTAATAATGTTTTATTATCTTCTTCTTTTATAACAAAATAACAAATAATGATATCCTCACTGGGATTTCCCGTGCTGAGGATTCATTTACAAAATATGAAACAACAATTATATTAACTTGATGTGATTGCTGAAAAAATAATTGTAAGGTGAGGTGTTTTAAGCGCAGTTGAGTGGTTTCGGTGTTAGTCTGCATTTGGTGTTAATATATTTCCCATTTCAGATCTCACCATGTAACGTATCTAGCGTTTTATTGTTTTGAGGGGAAAGGCTCTCGACTACGAATCCCAAGGTCGCGGGTTCAAATCCCGGCGTGCGCAAGTAAATTTTATTTAATTAATTTAAAAATAATATATATTATTTTTGCGCACGTTCCACAGTGGAAGATACTCTCAGTATCGCCCTGGTGAAAGACCACCATTCAGAATTGAAACGTTGCTTGAAATGGCTTTTAGCCGTGTTTGGTGACCAGATCTGAATAGCCAGGTATTTTTCCTCACTTTCCTCTTCCCCTTCTCCTTCCTCTCCCCAATACCTCCAGCCTCACAACATTCCCCAATTGGGGATGCCATAGCCTCACTGGCTTCAGACGGTTGGGAGCAGTTGGGACTCTTGTGCGGTATTAATATAAAAAAAATATTATTGTTAGTGTGATTTTAAAGGAGAGTGGGATTTTGTTGTAGAGTTTAGTACCATAGTATAAGAAGTTTTTTCGTTCAAATATTGTATTTGTGGTTCCTTGTTGGATGTGATTTTGCTTCTGAGATTTAGTGTTTCTAATTCATATGTTTGAATCCACTTTTATTTTTTTATAATACTTATTAATTCTTTCATGGTTTTCCCATCGTCTACATAATTTATATTGTATTGTATATTTCTATTGTTATATCGTTGTCTCCCTCCACGTAATTCCACATGTGCGTTATGAATTCAGCTTCTATGGGGCTTTTTGCCCCAAGAAATAGTTCATACATTGTCATTCTCGTGGTGCTTCCGCGGGAAACCGTGCCGTTTCTTTTCATGTAAACTCAGAATGTTCTTATTGCTGAACATAAACTGACTCCTGTCTTAAAATGTTCCTATTTTTGCACTGTTGTTGTGAATGTGTTCTCTTTGTATCGCTTTGTACATACCGTACGAGTATAATATTTTGTAATTTTATTAGATGAATAAGTACCTACGGAGCACTATAGGAATAATGTTAAGAACAAATAAGAATGTATACTCGTATAATATGTTAGGAATGTGTAAACAGAATATGTTGATGAATGTAATATGAAAGAAGCACAGTAGGAATACCATTGAAAAGAATTAGTTAATCATTATAGGCGAATCTAACCGCTTGATAGATTCGCCTATCTTAACAAACGGATCGCAATCTTTGGAGTACAAACGTCAGGTGGGAATGCTGTCCTTGTTCTACAGGTATTTAATAGAAGATGCTCTGAAGAACTAGCGTCACTGATCCCTTCGACTCCGGTGCATAGTCGGGAAACACGCCAAACGCGCCCAACATTTGCACACGGTTGACATTTGTCACATGAGAACGGGCCGCTTCTACGACTCGTTCTTGAATTCAGCAGCTTGGCTGTGGAATGATCTGCCGGCCTCTGTGTTTCCTCCATCCTACAACATGGGTCTCTTCAAGACCTAAGTTCACTCCTTCTTATCCCCTAAAAGATCCTCTACACAGGATAACCAAAGATGATATAGGCCTTGAGGGAAATTATTTCTATCAGGACCTCCTATAAAAATACTTTAAAGTTTATTATAGTAAAGCACACTTGAAGTGAAATAACACAAAACTGCATTATATAAATGCTATGTTATTATTATTACTCTAAGAAAAACGAACAATATAAAGAAAAGAGAATACAAATTAATAGCAATTTCTATCCAAAATGTATATTTTCCAAGAATTTGCTAAGGAACTTGTACGCTCATTTATTATCAAAAGGCTATTTTAATATATTCAAAGCGCAATAAAATTTCTAACCGAACTGCACACATCCCACAGGTCATAGGGCAATGGACGCCAGTGGTATATATAATATGTAAAAGAGCAACGTATTACTTTTAGAAAGAATGATTTTTTTTCTCCTTTTTTAATAAGATAGGCCAGGAACCACCAGTGTTACTCAACACTCGAACGCGACTTCTACCTTCTATCATTTGAATTAATAATGAAACGGAATTCATAGAAGCGTGGTTAGCATTTTACTGACAATCAAAATTTAAAATGAGACGTCGTAAATAATGCGTAAATAAATCAAAATATACGATAATTAACGAGCGAGAGATACAACTGTCACCCGTTGCTTTCAGATACAATAATAGTCTTCCAGGGGGCGAGCTGCCACGGCCAGGAGGGACGGGCGGGAGTACAGTAGGTGCCTGGTGCCTGTACTCTGTATTGCTGGGTCGGTAATGTAATTTCCTTGGAACAATGTACTGGCACATAAACATGCCGTAGACTGACCGGAACTATCCCCCCTCCATAATTCATAGCTAATCAACCGACATTTCAATGCTTTGTAACTAATAATATATCGTTTTCTGTACCCAATATTCCAATAGGTGGTTCAGAATGGACGCAATCATAGCCATGTTATATTATTATTTACGTGTTCAAGGCAGGCAAGTATAAAGCTTTTAAGAGAGATTTTAATGACTTTATGTGATTTTCGTTCATCTGGACGCCTATTCTGGTTCTTTCAAAGGAAAATTCCTTATCATTTTCCTTAGGCTTAAATATTTCTTACTTAACTGCGGTTCCGGTTCTCTTGGATGACAGCTGTCATCTTTAAAAATATCGATATTTGCGTAGTTTAAACGTAGTTTAAACAAAATATTACAATATTTGGAGCACAGACGTCAGATGGGAATCCTGTCCTTGTTCTACGGGTATTTTAATGAAAGATGCTCCGAGGAACTAGCGTCATTAATCCCTTTGGCACCGGTGCACAATCGAGAAACACGCCAAACGCGCGCCCAACATTTGCACACGGTTGACATTTGTCACATGAGAACGGGTCGCTTCTACGACTCGTTCTTGTGTTCAACACAACACAGCTCGGCTGTGGAATGATCTGCCGGGCTCTGTTGTTTCCTTCCTCCTACACCATGGGTCTCTTCAAGACCCAGTTTCACTCCTTCCTATCCCCCAAAAGACCCTCCGCACAGCAACCCCAATGTAAAGGATAAGGAATTTTCCTTAAAAAGAACCAGAATAGGCCTCTCGGTTATTTGTGAGAAAGCATCATTCACGATACTTCACGTAAGGAGGTGGCTACGTAATTTTAAAGATTTAGTTTGCCATTACTTTAGTTTGTTTTTATAATGTAAAAACTCGGAAATGTTTTACAAAACAGAGAACAAACTTGAAACTCAGTAGAAGGCGACTAGTAAGTACCAGTATTACGTATTGAAATAAATAATATAGGTAGATAATAATACTATTGTTAAATTTATTGAAGTTTATATATACATAATATTAACAAATGAACCTTAGATAATATTAACAAACCTCAAATGAAGTACTAAACAAAAAAAGTAACACAAAATAAAAAAGGTAACTAGGAATCGAACCTACGCTACGCTGATGAGATCTTATTACTTTTCATAATCTTTATCGATATCATACCTCAATCGGAGAATTACCAATATCATACATCAGTATAAGAATTACCAATATCCTATACCTCAATCTAAGAAGTACCAATATCGTATCTCAATCTGAGAATTACCAATATCATACCTCAATCTGAGAATTACCAATATCATACCTCAATCTCAGAATAACTAATATCATACCATAATCCAAGAATTACCGATATCGTCCCTCAAT
>JAHDVE020011499.1:0-10063 GCA_022606495.2 Halesus radiatus | reverse complement strand
ACTGTTCTTGTGCCACCAATCTTTTAATTAATGTAATGTCAATAGAAAAGGAGAATAAAATAGCAACTGTAAAAAGCATATCTTCTCTAAGCCTAAATTTTCTAAATGAATTAAATAATAATATGGTAGTATATATTCCCGATGAAGAAAGCGTCACTTTGAAAACATCTAGATATCTGTCTATATTAATAAAGTGGTGAAAACAAAATAATTTTTTTAATTCATTTTTTAATTACGACACCACAAAGTGAATACCAATTTTTTGAAGAAATTACTTAAATTTTCTAATAAAACTGTATTCGTCTGAAGCGACGTGCCAGGTATATGTGTATGTTTTCTGTATCTGTTTGTACATAATTATATAGAGAATAGGAAGTAATATTTGTACAGCGTCCTTGAGGTGATTTTTCATAAAAACAACGCTACACGAATCATTCAATTATTATTATTATTATTCATACATTCATGGTGATACACTAAACCATACAAAATATTGATTTCCATTGCATTTGTTTCATAAAAATGTTGGTAGTTATAAAAAATATGAAAAGGGATATCGTCCTCTTTTAATAATTTCTGAAAGTACATTTTTTACAAATTGAAATTTGAATTCCACCTTTTAGCATTTTTGAATTCGCAATACTACGAAAACCTCTTATCTGTATGATAAATATGAGTTAGCAAAAAACGTGGCAAGTAAAAGAAATAATAAAAAAATAGCAAAAAAATGTATTTTAAAATGTTTACGTAAGAGGAGCCATAACTCCACAATCGACAATGTATGATTCATAACTTTGATCTTGGATTGAATCTTACAGTTCTCCATAATTTAAATAAAAACATACTATTGTATGAAGCTATCACATTGTTTTAACCACTTTTTATTTTTAACGCCGACCGGTTTTGGTACAACCGTTCCATCATCAGGACAAAATATATGCAAAATAGTATGTGCAGAATAGTATATATATACAAAATAGTATATATATATTCTAAATAGTATATATTTTGCCAAATTATGGAACAGTTGTTTCGAAACCGGTCGACGTTAAAAACAAAATTTGATTGCTTCATTCAAATAAAAACAGTTTAAAATTGTACCTTAACTTTTTTTGTCTAATAACAATTAACTAAACAAAAAAGTATTGTATCATTTATTATGTGAATTTTAAATAAAAATTTTAAACTTTAAATTATTTAATAAAAAAAAATCTCCTTTATAGTTGCCAAATTAAGGTGGTGGTTTCTGTGTTAATGTTTTCTAATTTCCCTAATTATTAAAAAAAGCGATTTTGTCCGGCCAAATTAAAAAGAAAAAAAAATATTATTTTAAGAATGTATCAATAGTAAAAATAACATTTTTTAAAATGACTTTGATATTATTTTTAAAAAAAAATTTAAAAAAGAAACGATTTAGGCACCTCACGTCCAATGGCATTGTTGACTGAAAGCTTCCTTCAACTTGTTGATCCAATCGGCCAGTGGCTGAGTTCGCATTACGTCTGGCTTCCACTCAGTCGTCGTGAGTTCAATTCCTCGGCTGGCTAAGTCCCCCATCGTAACATCTTTCGCTTACTGTGATGGTAGTAGGAGATTTTAAAATATCGTCAGGTTATTCGTAATCCGGGAACTTTTGTCTTTTTTTTAATTGTTTTACTTTTAAACGTTTTGAACAGCTCTGAAGTGAACATCATCATACCTGTCTTGATAATGGCTACTGCAAGGTTGTCTACTCAGAATGTGAGTTATTCAATCAAAATCAAACTTTAATGGATTCTGACATATTCTTTGATACATGCAGAACTTTTAAGAGAAAATTGAAAGCTGTTTTCATATAAAAATATTAAACAAACAAACTTCAACAAACAGTGTACACATTATGTACTTTTATTATTATTTCATTGTATGAGACTATTTTAAATTCTCATTATTTTATCCCTTTACATTCTTGTAAATATTATTGTAAAGTTTATTTACCTTCTGTTACTTCAGTTAGACATTGTGCACTCTTTGAATTTTTTTCCATGTAACACAATTCCTTGATTCCTTAACTTGTCTAAATATTATTTTAAAGGTTTATTTATCTATATCATATCAATCAGTGAGAAATAGCTGGGATGCAGGCTAGTTCTCCAGACATTGTATATTGTTTTGATATTACTGTCTGTGTCTGTATTTTCTCGTTAAATAAAAAAAAATATATATATAAAAAATAAAACAATGGTTGTACTTCACCATTGTCACCATCTTACCCCAATAATGTTTGAAGTTTTGCTATTAACCAAGTCCTTTTGATCGGTGGTATGTGAATATAAAAAAAGTATATCGAGGTGTAAATCAAGTCCTATCGACCAAACTAACTCTATTATATCCCTATCATAATATTTTTTACTATTAAATATATTGTGGATGCTATGGTTTATCTAACTGTAATCTACTTGAGTAGATCTACCAGAGTATATCTACCAGAGTATATCTACCAGAGTATGAGGTGATTTTTCACAAAAACGGCGCTATATAAATCGTCCAAGTATTATTATTATTATTATTATTATCTACCAGTGCGGTCATCACAATAGTGTGAAATATAATATTATATTTGAACATGTATGATGCCAATAATATTAAAGTTTGATGTAATCGAATAGTTTATTCAAACAAGTTGAACCGTACATTTCCGATAAGTTCTGCAAACTTTCGATACAGCGCTTCTGCGGTCCATGCAGATAACCGGATAAACCCGGGCACTGCGTTGAAACAACTTCATATTTAATCTAACTAAATCTCCTCATTTAGCCGCAGGGGTAGGCAGTTAGGATGGAACACCACACAACTTTGTCAAGGACTAATTACATACTCTGTCATGTATCATACGTGTAATAATTTGCAATAATATCTGTAGTCTGTACTACATTATGAATTCCTATAGATACGTGTACTATTATAGGTACTATATGATATACTTTGTTATATAGATACTGTATAATATGGGTACTATTTACACGGTGGCGTTCATTGCTTTTGCATATTTTATTTTATTTTTTATATTTATGTTTTTATTTTAATATTCCTATTTTACTTTTTTTTTCTACTATGTCTCATGTAATATGGCAGATTGGCTTTGCACTATCCACCCAGTCCCGGTGGATTAAAAACTTAAATAAATAAAATAAAAATTGCACTTTGACCAAGGGTAGGCTGTAGATTTTTAAGTGTTGATTATTATTGCTCATAACGCCATAATGTATTAAGGATAAAGTAAAATTTAAAATTTTCCAACCACAAATATTTTTTTAGGATAGAACAGTCAAAAATAAATATCTGAATAAATTCCTTTTATTTACACATCCAGAAAAAAAAGATAGACACAACATTTCAGCCTTTATGGACTGCATACCACTCCTATATCCTATAATTTGTTCTATAGATAATATGTACTATAGATACTATGAACCATACTATGAACCATAATTTGTTCTATAGATAATATGTACTATAGATACTATGAACCATACTATGAACCATAATTTGTTCTATAGATAATATGTACTATAGATACTATGAACCATACTATGAACCATAATTTGTTCTATAGATAATATGTACTATAGATACTATGAACCATAATTTGTTCTATAGATAATATGTACTATAGATACTATGAACCATACTATGAACCATAATCGTTCTATAGATAATATAATATGATGGCCATGAACTTACAGAACTGCTAATTTGTTCCCTAGGATAATATGTACTATAGATTAGCTGCTTAAACTACGCTTATGAACTACATAATTTGTTCTATGGATAATATAAAATATAGATACTATGAACCATAATTTGTTCTATAGATAATATGTACTATAGATACTATGAACCATACTATGAACCATAATTTGTTCTATAGATAATATGTACTATAGATACTATGAACCATACTATGAACCATAATTTGTTCTATAGATAATATGTACTATAGATAATATGAACCATACTATGAACCATAATTTGTTCTATAGATAATATGTACTATAGGTACTATGAACCATACATTGTTCTACAGATACTATGTACTATAAGTACTATGAACCATACATTGTTCTACAGATACTATGTACTATAGGTACTATGTACTATAGGTACTATGTACTATAGGTACTATGTACTAAACTTTATTATATAGATACTATATTATGCACTATACTTTGTTCTATAGATAATATGTACTATAGGTACTATGAATCATACTATGAACCATAATTTGTTCTATAGATAATATGTACTATAGGTACTATGAATCATACTATGAACCATAATTTGTTCTATAGATAATATGTACTATAGGTACTATGAATCATACTATGAACCATAATTTGTTCTATAGGTACTATGTACTATACTCTGTTCTATAGATAATATGTACTATAGGTACTATGAATCATACTATGAACCATAATTTGTTCTATAGGTACTATGTACTATACTCTGTTCTATAGATACTTTATTATGCACTCTATTTTGTTCTACAGATAATATGTATTATTGGTACTATGAGTCATACTATCAACCATACGTAATATAGGTACTATGTAGTGTACTTTATTCTATAAATACTATATTATCCACCACACTTTATTGTATTTAAGTACTTTAGGTACTATGAACCATACATTGTTCTATAGACACTGTGTACTATTATAGATACTATATTCTTTACTCTGTTCTATAGATACTGTCTACTATTAAAGATACTATATTCTATACTTTATTCTATAGATACTATTTCCTATAGGTACATTGAATAACATTTTGTTCCATAGATACTGTGTACTTTTATAAGTACTATGTTATATACTTCGTTCTATAGATAATATGCACTATAGATAATACGTACTATTACTTTGTGCTATACCATGTAATATAGGTACTATGTGCTATTACTTTGTACTATGGTATACTATGTACTATGGGAGCTATCTACTTTTACTTTGTACTACACTATGTACTATAGGTACTATGTACTATTACGTTATACTATACTATGTACTCTAGGTACTATGTACTATTACTGTGTACTATACTATGTACTATAGGTACTATGTACTTTTACTTTGTACCATACTATGTGCTATAGGTAATATGTATTATTAGCGCGCCCTTGAGGTGATTTTTCACAAAAACGGCGCTATACAAATCACCCAACTATTATTTTTATTACTTTATACTATACTATGTACTCTACGTACTATGTACTATTACTCTGTACTATACTGTGTACTCTAGGCACTATGTACTATTACTGTGTACTATACTATGTACTATAGGTACTATGAACATGAACTATTACTTTGTACTATACTATGTATTCTAGGTACTATGTACAATTACTCTGCACTATACTATGTACTATTACTTTGTACTATACTATACCAGTAGCATGCATTGATACTTAACTAGGGGTAGGCTGTAACCTTCCAAGTGTGGATGATTATTACTCATTAGGCCATAATGCATGAAGAATAAGGAGCTAAAAGCAAACCGCGACGACAAAATTAGAAAATCTTCAAGCAGAAACAACTTCTTGAGGTAGAACGATCATGAAATAAGAAATTTCTAGATTTTTTTTCTTCATGTATCTGGAAAAGGAAAGATAGGACAGTTGTTCTATGTGTATTACATACTATAACTAAAATATTCCGCTTTCGAGGCATGACCACTGAAGGATTAATTCAACTAAGAAGAGCATACTATATATGAAAAAAAAATATATATCTGTTTAAAAAAAAATAGTTGAAGCTTTTAAAATAAAACGTACTTTTACGGTGAAATAAAAAAAAAGTTGCTTTTCATCTGGATGTTAATACATTGTAATTTTGATACTAAATGATTTAAATAACCATTTCGGTAAAGTAAAAAACCACACTAGGAATGAAAAATACAAGCAATTCGTTATTTTTACACCTTCCTTATCATGAAAATGACAAATCGGTTTGAATCAAAAAGTTTTCGTATTTTTTTACATTTGCGAAAATTGTGAACGATGAACAATTTTCTCGCACAAACACGTGATTTATTTTATTTTTTAAGGTATTCAAAAATAATATTAATAGCTCACAAAATGGAAAGTGAAACCAAAAAGACAGAGAAAAGAAAAATATATCGATAGCAACTGGGACTCAAACCCAGGACTTCATAGTCTATTCGAGAACTTGTGCTCTAATCCACTGAGCTAGAGCCACCCCAATCTGTCGTGAAATTTTTAATGGTATCATACTTCGATTTATAAGAACTGTTAATATCATATACAATTAATTCCCATGTATTTTTGGCTGCTACCCTTTTATCATAACTACAATATTCTAACGAAATTATTTTGTAATCTTTAAGATATTGTCTTGGATATACGTATCCGATTTTTATTGAACAACCGGTGACTTTTTCCATAAGTCTGGGATTGGACAGCTGTTATTACCTTTTTCTTTTTTGTGTCTTTTCGGTTTTATGTTTCATTTTGAGAGATATTAATATGGTCTTCAATGATTACAACATACATTTGGTAATGGACAACGCTTTTCTTTCCTTTAACAATTTTTTTAAAATTTCATAATGCATATCTGTTGACTTTTTCTACAAGTCTCGGATTAATATTCAATTTTTCAATAACTTATTGAAGATTATAAACCTAATTGAAAAATATTTTTAATTATTGAAATTAATATATGCTCATTACTATTTTTTAATAATTATTATTTAATTTTTATTATTTATTTACTTATTTTTATTCGTGTATTATTATTCAGTTATTACTATTTACTGATTATAATTAAACTGTAAAACCGCTCATCTCAACACAGGATTGTCCTAGTCAGATGAGTGGCTAATGTTTTTGTTTTTATATTTAAACTTAAAAATAAATAAATATTAACATACAATTAGGTTTGTGAGCTTCAATAAGTCACTCCAAAACTAAATATTTTTTTAAGATTTCCGCATTATTTTTCTTGCTATTAATGATGTGTGAAGATTATGTTACCTACGTATTATGTTATACATAATAGATTTTATTCATATGTTATAATCGCCATGTTATTTCTATGAAGTAAGTATTCGCAAAACCATAAGCTTGCTGCGACGACCAAAACTCTCACCTGCATAATCCTGTTTGACTGCGAGGAACTAAAAGTAGTGTAATTAACGTGTTAAAACTTGTGGCAGGCTCCCGGGAACATTCACACCAGAGGCGGCCCTCGATCGTGTTCCGGTTCTGCCAGAGGCGGACTGCTGACTGACTTGTAACCCGATGTTTAAAAAGTCAAAAAACCTTTTATATCATTCATGAATCAATATTCAAACTACAGCACAAATAATAGAGAGACTGAAACTTTCGCAATCTTTTTCGCTTTCCAGCTGTGAAAAAACCATGTAAATTAACGTTTTTTAATAATGTAAGCTTAAATGATTTATTAAATGATATTTTAACTTTTTTCACTTATTTTTTAAATTTTGGCCTGACCGGTTAATTTAATAATCTTAGGTATATCAGGTTATAGCAAAATGATTAATAAAATTTATTTCAAATCACAGTTTGTCACCCCTGATACCCAATAAATGCATATGTAACATTGTTTAAGGGGAACGGCTGGCTTTGCAACCTGTTTCATAGACATGTTAATTTTGGATTTGAGACCAATTCACAAATTCCAAAACAATTCACGTCATTATTTAATAGTGATTTTTACTAAAATAATTAAATTAGCGTCATCTGTAGGCACGTATTGCCTTTCAAATATTTACCAGACGTCAAACAATCTTTGGAAAATCTACGTGCATACATAAACTGAATATATATATACATACTATTAAATCAATTAATAGTATGTTACCCGTCTCAGAACAGACATCGTCTAGTGAGACGGGTAAAGTACATGTAAATGTTTAAATTTTACGCCAATAAACGCCCGGGTTGCCGGCAATGAAATGAAATAAATGAATTGATTGAACAAATTAAACCACTGTCCTTTTAAATACAGTGGTTTCAAACAAAGTAATTATTATTGTCAAATGACACAAAACACTGTTACGTAACGACAGAAAGATCCTAGGAGGACTCTAGCTACTCGTGAACAACAACGGTAAAACGACATATTTTTCACGGCTACGGGGATCGTCAGGGAAAATTATATACTAATTTAATAATATTACAAAATTATGGCAGAACATACATATTAGGTGTCACATTGGGGGTGAGGGCGTTACTAGGGATCAGTAAAGAGTGGAGGAAGAGATAGAGATTGAGGAAGGGGTGAGAGGAAACACATTTAAAATGGGGCTGAAAGACAGTTTTTTTTATTGCTAATAATAGACTCAATATTATTAAAGCATTTCATAATTTCCAAGGCTTCTAAATTACCTAAGCATTTACCTTTACTATTAATGTGGAGAATACTGATCCCGTATTTTAATCAAAACTACGATTGCTTGAAATAACATAATTATTGAAACCGGGAGACGTGAAAAATCAATGTGTTTAAAAAAAAGTTTCTTTGTTTCACTTGATTATAATGGATAACCACTTTACATTATTTGAAGAAATATATACACATTTTTACAAAATTATAAATCAAAAGGAGCGTCGTAGGTCAACAAAGAAATTTCCAGTAATGAACCAAGTCAGTGTCATTTCCACCCTGTTCAACATTCCATATTTACACACGGGCATTAATTAAAATAGCTTATCTACAGAGTCGTGTCGGCGTCGGCATCGGCGTCGCGGCGTCGTGCGTTACCGTGAAACCGTGGAACTGTGTACGCGTGTATAGTACACACTACTCGGTACAACTTGTTACGTGGTCGACCGAGCAACACGAGCTTTATCACAGGCAGGTTAATCGATGGGCTTTAATACATCGTGTTAGGTGAACTTGCCATCATGTCCCGGGTGATTTCTATTGTATTTTGTGGCATGTCACGAGAGAATATTTTTCTTTTGATCTTCAGTCAAGGGGTGCAAATCTCAAGTCAAAGTAAAGTTTTCTATTTTATCAACTTTTGCTCTTCAGGGGTATTCTTAGGTTGCGTGTATAGTATAAAAGATGACGGGAAATTATTTGTACAATGGATGTCATTTAAATGAAAAAATAATTTATAAAAATTACTTTGTAATCAAGACTTTATTAATATGTACATATCAACATGTTTCGAAAATGGTGAATATAAAGTACTTATGTATTATTTTGTATGTTATGTACGTACAGAATGCATTTAAAAGAAATTCATAAAATATCTCACCTACAAATTCAACAATAACGGTCAATGTACCTTTCAATCTTTGCAATAAAGGCGAACATTGGTTGATTTAACATTTCTACGTAGAATTCTAAATAGTAATATCGACTTTAACCTTCCATCAATAATTAATTTCAACATACCTCTGAGACGCACCCGCCATACAGTACTATTCCACACGCACAGTAACAAATTTACCAATTAACCGTTCATTCTTCATTCATTCGATAACCATTAACCTAAACAATTCAAACATTGATATTTATTCAGATTCACTGGCCACATTTAAAAGGAGCATCTTGGAAATAATTTAAACTGCTCAATGCGCATGCATCACTTCTATAATATGTAGATCACCACTTCTCACACATACACACACACCTATACACTACACATAGTATACATATCACCTGGAAAATTTATGCATAAATCAGAAAATACAAGCAAACATATCACAGGTTGTAAGCCAAAATGTAAATTTAATTACTAGAAATTGTTTTTCAATGCAATAAATATACTGTTTTGTTTCTATAATAAAAAAAATAAAAATAATAATAACACAAGTATATATATGAATATATAGTAGGTATAAACAAATATGGACAAAAACTATAGATCACATGATTCCAAGCTGCATAAATATGTTACCCGCTGAAATAAAAAAGTGTATTAAATTGAACAATTAATAAATATATTGAGAAATTAGCTAGCTGAAAGAAACTATTTGTATTAGATAATAAGGAAATATTATTTTACGTATGATTTAATGTTGTTG
>JAHDVE020011498.1:27500-49198 GCA_022606495.2 Halesus radiatus | reverse complement strand
TTGAAATGGCCTTTAGCCGTGTTTGGTGACCAGATCTGAACAGCCAGGTATTTCCCCTTTTCTCCACCTTCCTCTCCCCCTTCTCCTTCCCCTCCCCAATACCTTCAGCCTCACAACATTCCCCAATTGGGAATGCCATAGTCTCACTAGCTCCAGACGGTTGGGAGCAGTTTGAGACTCTTGTGCGGTATTCATATAAAAAAAAAAAAAATATAGGTTTATTATTATGAGTTTTAATAATATTTTTGATTGCTTTATTTAAGATTGTGCAAGGAGCAGAATGCCACCACTGCATACTTCCGCCTCAGCGACTACTTCTCATCCCGACTATACCCTCAGCTGATGCCCACTGATCAGGATCACCAAGAGTCAGAGAGTCCCATGGTGGACTTTGATATGATCGGTACGTATTGTAACCTTCCTTGAGATTTATATTATTTAATTGTAAAATTATTCACACAGGCCACAATTTTGTGTTTGTCTCTGTATTGCTGAATTCCGTGCGTATTCTGGTAACTGGATAAAAAAAGATGCTCCGAGGTAGTAGCGTCGTTAATCCCTTTGACACAATTGGGAAACACGCCAAACGCTCGCCCAACATTTGTACATGATTGAAAGTCATTGTATTTTAGTGAAGGTTTATGGTGACCATGCTCTAGCTGATCGAACGTGCCAGAAGTGGTTTGCACGGTTTAAAAGTGGTAATTTCGACTTTGAAGATGAAGAACGACCCGGACAGCCAAAAAAGTTTGAAGATGAAGAATTGGAGGCATTGCTCGATGAAGATGCGTGCCAAACGCAAGAAGAACTTGCAAAATCATTGGGAATTGATCAAGCAACCATTTTCAGATGTTTAAAAGCATTGGGATTCATCCAAAAGCTTGGAAATTGGGTGCCGTATGAATTGAAGCCAAAAGACGTCGAACGCCGATTCTGCATGTCGGAAATGTTGCTTGAACGCCACAAAAAGAAATCATTTTTGCATCGGATTGTCACTGGTGATGAAAAATGGATTCATTACGATAACCCCAAGCGCAAGAAATCGTATGTGAAGCCCGGCCAACCATCAACATCCACGGCAAAGCCAAATATCCATGGCGCCAAGGTAATGCTCTGTATTTGGTGGGATCACAAGGGTGTGTTGTATTATGAACTGTTGAAATCGGGTCAGACGATCAAAGGGGACCTCTACCGAACACAATTGATTCGTTTGAAGAGAGCGATCGCGGAAAAACGACCAGAATATGCGACTAGACACGAATCCATAATTCTTCATCATGACAACGCTCGGCCACATGTTGCAAGACCGGTTAAAATCTACAGTAAAACCCCTATTTTACATTTTTCAAGGGACTGAAAAAAAAAAACTTAAATGGAGGGAAAATGTAAATCAAGGGAAATGAAAAAAACAACTTTTTTTTTTAAATTAATCTTTGGTAATTTTTTTGGTTGAAAAAACAATACATATTTTATTTTTATAAAAAAAAAATCATGTAGGTAAATTAGTTGAGTATTGAAAAAAAACATTTAATTTTTTTTTATTAAAAAATCATATTTGTTGAATTTTTTTGTATTGAAAAAAATTTCATATATTATTAAAAAAATCATGTAGATTAGTTTGTTTAATTTTTTTTTTCTCTAATTCTTTTTCAATTGTATATATGACGCACACATGACAATGCGCCGGCGCATTGTCATGTGTGCGTCCAATCACGGCACAGATGGCTAAAATTGAAAGTGGGCGGCCAATCACGGCACGACAGATAAACATGTTTCTTCTGCGCTGACTCATTGTCAAGCGCGTGTAAATCACACATTTTGAATATTTTCGATGTAAATTGCGGGAAAAAAACGTAAAAATTGGGTAATAAATGTACTAAAATACATCGGGACTGAAATAATAACACGTAATTGGCGGGAAAACGTTAAATCCGGGGACGTAAAATATGGGTTTCACTGTATTTGGAAAACAGTGGGTGGGAAGTTCTACCTCACCCGCCTTATAGCCCAGACATGGCCCCTTCTGATTACTACTTGTTCAGATCAATGCAGAATGCCCTCATCAGAATACGCTTCACTTCGGAACAGGTTATCAAAAATTGGCTCGATTCGTTCTTGGCCGCCAAGCCGGAGAAGTTCTTTAGGGATGGAATCCACAAACTGCCAGAAAGATGGACAAATGTCGTAGCTTCCCACGGACAATACTTTGAGCATTGAATGTATAACCATTTTTCACAATAAAGCCTTAATTTTCGAAAAAAAACCACACGAATTAATGCATACTCCCAATACTTTTTGAAGTAGACAAAATTTGCGTACAATTTGAAATTAAAATGGTCTCTGTAAACCTAATAGGGTCTGGGTAATAACGGTTTAAAATTTCGTAATATTTTGTCATTTCTAGCTATTTTTATAGTTTTTTTCATTGTTGACACCGAAGGAATAATTTTTATTGAAATATCGGCGATACCAAAGATTTATTAATATTAGATAACGATGAATATCGAATGAATCGAGGACGGTCAGTAACGCCAGTACTTATTATCGATATGATAGACTGTATATAGTTGGTGATAGATAGACAACATAATATACCACCAGTACCATTATTCTATATGTTAAATATCCTACGTCACATTGTACATTACGTGTATTATATTATGATTTTAACTTCCAAAACAAAATTTGTCGCCACACACTCCATTTTTTCTATTAATTAAACCACCAACTCTGTAATATAATCATGTAAACCATTTTATTATTATTATTTTAAGCATCTTCTTGTGACACTTTAGGAAACATTACTGTGTAAATATATAACCATCTGAACGCAATATGTACACCCCGCTTCTCTACACAAGCATTGCTTAAGAGAGAAGTATAATATTGCAATGAATTAAATTGTACTAAATTTCAATAATGAAAAAAAGAGCATTGGGAAAAAAAAACATTTGTACAGTGTCCTTTATGTGATTTCCGACAAAATGGCGCAATAAAAATCATCAAAATATTATTATTATTATTATCACGTACCAAATCATTATTCAATAGATATGAATACCAAAATATCATTTATTATCTCTGAATGGTCAGAAAGCTGTGGACCCGGCATCGATATATCAGATATGCGGCGGTATCATAATTCGCATTTCTGTTGCCAACACCTCGCCTGGTCTTTCAGTTTAGGTTTTAAAAAAGTTGGATTAAATGTGAGATATGAGCTTTCTTTGAACGCTGATAAATTGTTAATCAGTTGCGGATATGAATGTATTTTTGCACTTTAGTACAATGCACCTACATTAGTAACGAGACGCTGATATTCTACAATGTTTTCTTCAATTAAAAGCAGTTAAATTTGAGTATAAAGTTCTCGAAGTTTTCTATGGAATCCATACAATATCGATTACTGCCTATTGAACCGCTAATCCGACTGGCTCGTGTGACGTCACACCCAACAAGCCATAGATTTTGTGCATTTTGGTGGGCTTTAAAAAATTGAAACTATATTTTAACCATGAAAACGAACTTTAAAAAAAAATTTCAAAATAGAAAATTAAGTTTGGATGTAAACATTAATAAAAAAATAAAAACATGGACTGGAGTTCCTAATTCTTAAATTATTCCCAATAAACAAAGTACACACACTTCCCGGTCAGCAGGCACCTGCTGATCTCCCACCCTTGGCCCTCCAGTCGCCTGTTTTTATCAATCTATAACACAAGTGTATCTTAGTTGTATACTACCCTGAAGAAGCTAAGGTAGTAGCGAAACCCGGTTGGCAAAAGTGTAAAATAAACGTGATGTAAACAAAGCTATTATCCTAACGTATTAATTATAAAGTCTATGAAACCCAAAAATTTTGTAATCCTTGAAAAACCATCATTCAACAAATTTGTAAAATAAAAATCGACTTTCGACTTACAATTTAATTAGTATTAATATTTCCCTACGAGAGGTATTTTTAGTCACAGCAAAATCTCGCACAATCCTTACGTTTCGACGCACTTTCAAGGATATCCCGTAGTGCATATTCATTAGCATTCCGGAATCAGTTCAGGGAGTGCGGGGGGGAAAGGTTTGGTTCTTTGCTACAGCGTGATTCATTCTCGTTTCTTGCAGAACTTGCACGAACTAACTTCGGCAAACCGCTATGCACTGCTGCAAACGCTATTATATATGTGTTTTTTGTGAATTTGTAAAATGGATTTGACAGACCGATTGAAAAACATTACATGTTTATTATGTTTTTGTTTCCGTATTTATCTAAGATTTAGAATAAATATTTGTGTACTTGACATTTTTTTTAAATTTGTCATATCTTTGTATTGTTTCTTAATTTGAACTCAAATAAGTTAAGTTAGGTTAGGTTATATCAGAATTCTTGGATGCCTTTTCAGTTAACGTGTTTCTTGGGAAAATTTGGTTTATTTTAATGTTTTATGTATATTCTTTTACACTAGTTAAATATTGAGTTTCTTATTATCCACAACTGTAGTTATTTGTGTTTTAACCTGGATAAAAAATTGTTTGAAGATAAAAGTTTGTCATGTTTTTCTATATATATATATATATATATTATTATATATACATATATTTTTTTTAAAGAAAGAAACATTCCCGGGTAACTTATAACCGGACAATTTTTTTAAATTCCCTATTATCATAATAATAAAGTTAATATGTTGCTTGTGTAATGATTGAGGTCTTAGTCAGCGGAGGAATTGAACTCATGACGTCTGGGTGCGACCCAAACGCAAGGAAAACTCAACCACTAACTGGTCTGAAATGATAAATGATATACAGTGAAACCTCTATCTATCGTTCCTCGAATAATCGTTTTCCCGGATGTATTGTTTATTTCTTCTAGTCCGAATTCATTTCACACAAAAATAGATCGCATCGATCGTTTCTATGTCCACCATTTTACCGCATTCATCGTTCGAATTACGTCGTGTATTTGATATATTTTGTCTGTGTTTTAACGGCGCCAGACGGCACTCGTTACGATGCGCGAAACTTTTGAGAGAGAAAGAGAAAGAATGACAGTTTGTCGCCGCCATCAGTCGCCGCCATCAGTCGCTAGTTGTCATCAGTTGTCCCTAGATACCCGAATTTAGTGGAGTATGTGCAGTTATCCTTTTTGAGCTTTTAAACTATCTTCGAAATGAGCCGTTCGATGAAAAAAGTACGTACTCTTCAAGAAAGATTGAAAATTATCGAAGAGGTGGATAAAAACCCCGCTGAAAAACGCGTCGATATAGCCAAGCGTTTAGGAATCGCGGCATCCACGTTAAATTCTATTTTCTTGAAAAAAAACGAAATTCGGGAGCAAAACTAGAAAAACCAGTAAAGAATCAAAGTTTAGCGAACTGGAGAAAATTCTTTTCTCTTTGTACCAACAATCTCATGCTGTTAACATTCCGATTGATGGGAGCATTGTTCGAGAAAAGCCCAAACAAATTGGGGTGAGACTCGGCATTAACGATTTTGCAGCATCGAACGGGTGGATAAATCGTTTTAAAGATCGCCACGGTCTTGTGTACAAGAAGCTCGCAGGAGAGTCCGCATCCGTAGATCTGGAAAAAACTTCGCTATGGATAAATGAGCTTCCAAAACTGTTAGAAAATTACGAGCCTCGGTATATTTACAATGCTGATGAAACAGGACTCTTTTATAATTGTCTGCCCGACGGCACACTCACGATAAAGGGCGAGTCCTGCCACGGTGGTAAGGGGTCAAAAGAGAGGATCTCTGTTATTTTGCGTTAACAGTGATGGAAGTGACATGCGCGAGCCACTCGTTATTGGCAAATCGTTAAAGCCTAGGTGTTTTAAAAACACAAAAACTTTACCAGTAAAATATTACGTGAACAAAAAGGCATGGATCACCACAAACATTTTTAATTTGTTTTTAAGGGAACTTGATGCGGAAATGCGCATAAAGCAACGTAACATTTTATTGTTCATAGACAACTGTGCAGCGCACCCAACTGAGACGACATTTTTGAAGAATGTAAAAGTTATTTTTTATCCTGCAAACTGTACGAGCGTTTTGCAACCATTAGATATGTCAATTATCAAATATTTCAAAAGATTTTATCGGAAACAACTTGTGCGTAAGGCTGTGTGTTTGATGGATTCGGGCACTTCAGTAAATAAGGTAACTTTAAAGATTTACATTCTACAAGTGTTGCATTTCACATTCACTGCTTGGCGTCAGGTCGAACAGACAACAGTTGTAAACTGTTTCAACAAATGCGGTTACAATAGAGTGTCAGAATCTTTAGATGAATAACTAGAACACGTTGAGGTTTCTGAAGATGATTGGCTTAGATTAGATACTCAGACAAATTTTAACAATTTTGTTACTTTCGACGATAATATTCCAACGTGTGGGATAGAAACTATCGAAAGCTTGTGTGACGCAAGATTGACGGAGACAACAAAAGAGGTCGATATTGATGAAGAGGAGCCGCTGCCTGTACCTTCATTTTCAGAAGCATGCACACTATTTGAAAGATTGAAAACTTTCTACTACGCACACTCAATAACTGATGCCGAAAAGAATATCATTTGCAAAGCCGAAAATATACTGTTGACTTGCGGAAATAAAACAGTTAAAAAACGAATGTCCATGAAAGATTATGTATTTACAATGCAATAAACTTTTAAAAAAAATTGGTTCTGTTTAGCTTTGTATTTTTTAAAATAAATACATTTATTTACATCTAAAACTTATTTTCTTCTTATAATTTTAATATACCAATGGTTATGTAGATTGGGAGGATGGTATCTTTACTGGATCGTATCTCCTTGTGTTTTGTCCTATAATCCTGCATTCATCGTTTAATTTCAATAGGTCCCTTTAAAAACGATAGATAGAGGTTTCACTAGTGAAATTGTTACTCGATTTCCACCTAAAGACCCTACTTTTATAAGTCTTCATTTCGTTTTTTCATTCATAATAATGATCATAATCACTTTGGTTTTCTAATTATTGTTAAAAAAATATAATTCAAAACTAATATACATATTATATCCAGCGATATAATCCAAACTCTGATCATCAATGTAAAAAGATTATTTCAATAAATAATTTAAAACAAAATAATATTTTACTAGGACATACTTTATGTTTCGTTCGTGTATGGTACTCATAGCGCGCTTTCGCCTCGGCTGGCCAGTATGGTTTTATCAACGTAACGGGACGCACATCTCTCTCACCAATGCTTTATGATTCTATGAAAAACTATAAATAGTATTTTTTTATAACCCCAAGATATATTTTGCAGTATAATCAACCATAATTAATAGCTGTTGATAGATTGTATTATTATTTTTGGCTTAAAATCAATATTGTTATGAATTTGTATGGGGTAACTGTGAGTCCTGCACCGGGCAGTGCGTTATAATTTGGCACTGTAAAGGAAGTGTTAATATCTACATTTATAATATTATTAATATAAATTTTAATTATAATACTATTCTCTTAATAATATCGACGGAGGAATTAAATGCATCCCAATCTTTCTGGATCCTAGCTAAAGCTTTTGACACTATCTCGCACAAAATTCTTTTGAAAACTTTACAGCTAATCAGTATACAGGGGCAGCTATTTAAATGGCTGGGTAGTTACTTAGAAAGCAGGAGCCAAAGAGTTAAAATCAATGATACTCTAAGCGATCCAGTCAATATTGTATTTGGTGTACCACAAGGAAGTACTTTAGGGCCTATTTTGTTTAATATTTACATTAATGACCTATGTAACAGTAACCTTGCCGATCACATCATAACCTTTGCTGATGATACAGTCTTGATTTATGAAGGCAAAAGCTGGGACGAAGTTCATAGTAAAGCAGAAATTGGTATAAACAAGGTTATGCAATGGCTGGACAATAATCTCCTTACTCTCAATATGGAAAAAAAACAAATTCATACGTTTTAGTGCAACGCAAGCGGTCCAACCCAAAGAAATGCTAAATATTACTACTCACCTTTGCAATGAAACAAATACCTGTACTTGCAATAACTTAGAATGTGTGGATAGTTTAAAATATTTAGGAATCATCATTGATAAATTTCTGAGATGAAAAGAACACATCAACTCAACTGCCACAAAAGTCAGAAAACTTACTTACCTTTTCATGACTATTAGAAATATTCTATCTGTAAAAGATCTAAAATCAATATATTATGCCATGTATAATTCTATACTTGACTATGCATCCTTAGGATGGGGCGGTTGTGCCAAAACAATTTGGATCCCCTGGCAAAAGCACAGAAATCACTAATAAGAGTCATCCTTAAAAAACCCTTCAGATACCCCAGTGATGAATTATTCAAAGAAATGCAAGTTCTTGATGTCAGACAACTGTATATAAAATTGTATTACACGCACATAAACAACGTTACCACTACCCATCTATTGACCACTATCACGACACCAGACACTCAAGAAGGAATCCAATAGTTTCAACAAAAACTATGACATCCCTTGCTCAAAGACAATTTTTAGACCAAAATTGTTCAACATCATACCCAATACATGGAAAATTAAAAGTACAAATGTCCTGCTTAAACTGATCAATGTTTGACTTCTACATTTAGGGAGGGTCAAAAGTGAACATATGCTAATTAATCGATATGTACAATTTTAAATAAATCCTTCATATGTAATTCATTATTATTCTACACTAAACTAAAAAATGCATATCATACTTTAAAAAAACAACTTATTTTTTTTTTAAATTTGTGGAATCTTTTATATTCTTTCATGTATGTTAAGGGGAACGGCTGTGCGGCCTGTTTCATACAAAACTTAATTTTAGATTTGAGGCCAAAATATTTACCTACACCTAATGATCTTTTTTATTTTATTTGAAAAGGATAGTAAATATCTAGTACGGATTAGAAGTAATTTATTTATTTTTGTTTTACATTAAATATAGGCCATTAAAGAAACTGAGTTTTCACAATTTTAGAGGCACCTTTAACAATTATTTGGGGGCTAACGTTGATTTGAAAAAAAATGTTTTACCCCATCTATCTTGAAAATATAATGAAATATAAAATAAAAAAATATTAAAATAAGCATTATGGTGGACTTTATATTAAATTAAAAACGACCAATTTACGCTGGAACACAAGTTTGCTGTGCATAATTTAAAATATCGACCCAAAAAAACGTTTTTTTTTTAAATGTTTTGTTTTTATATTTTTATTTACTTAGCCAATATGATGATTTTTTTTTAATACTATAAACCCGCAAATAATTTTCTAAGTTGCATCTAAAATTATGAAAACTAGTTTTTTTTTCATGGCCTATATTTCATAATTTAAATTAAAAATAAATAAAATACTTCTCATCCGTACTAGATATTTACTAAACCTTTAATTAAAAAAAAATGTCATTCAATTTGGATGGGTATTTTGGTCTCAAATCCAAAATTAAGGTATGTATGAAACAGGCGGCGCAGCCCTTCTTCTTAATATGAACTATACTTGTCAATTTGACTGTTCTAAAATGGGATTTGTTCCTAGTTGGGCAGTCAAAGCGTTCTTAAATGTTTTTGTTAAATAACTTGTGTTTCAAATAAATATTATTATTTAATTTTTTATGCCTTGCTATTTTATTTATATTAATAATAAAAATATATATATTTTTTAAATTTTAATTACCAATTTTTTATTTAATGTTTATAATAATTTATCACTTATTTTTAATTTTGGTTTGTGTTTTTAATTTGTTCTATTTTCTTATTATTTGTTCTATTTTCTTATTATTTGTCTATACTTTCATTATTTTTAGTAGGTATATTGTTTATCCTGACGAGAGGGGCTTTGCTTCTGAAACATGTAGATACTTACATATTAAATACAGTGGTTTTGAACAAAGTAATTATTACGAATTTAATAAATATAACTCTACAAAGTTATTTTACATCTTTTGAAGAAATAAAAAAAGTTAGGTTAGGTTGGTGTTTGTTTGTTTGTTTGTTTGTTTGTTTGTTTGTTTGTTTGTTTGTTTGTTTGTTTGTTTGTTTGTTTGTTTGTTTGTTTGTTTGTTTGTTTGTTTGTTTGTTTGTTTGTTTGTTTGTTTGTTTGTTTGTTTGTTTGTTCGTTCGTTCGTTTGTTCATTCGTTTGTTTGTTCGTTTGTTCGTTCGTTTGTTCGTTCGTTCGGTTGTTCGTTCGTTCGTTCGTTCGTTCGTTCGTTCGTTCGTTCGTTCTCTTTCTTGAATGTTCTGTTTTGTCATGGATCAATACTGTAATTTCCCCTTAACAGAGCCAGCAGACGATGCCACCCGTCGAGCTCACGCCACTTGCATTCTGTTTGCCGGCTGTGACAGCTGTGTGCCTCGCCATTTGCTGAACACTCTGAAGCTAGGCGCAAGGAGACCTGCCCTGCTGCTTGCTTCCCCCACTCTCGTGCAACTTCTGCTGGCCAACGCGCAACAGAGGGAGACTTGCATTCAGGTACATAATAAGTAGATATCTCACTGTAATGTTACCTGAAATTTATTTCAATACTTTGTCCTGTTTTAGTCATATTTACTATTAAAATAACTGCCAATGATTATGCATTTCTTTTAATTGTTTTGTCTTGTTAACTTTTATCTATTATGATCAATGATAAATCATTCTCGTTAATAAGGAACTTGAGTGAAGAATATTATGTTTTAAAGAAAATATATTTATATAGATTAACAAACGCTGTTCTGAATACATATGTAAGTTTTATTAAACGTAGAATTAATTAATTGTTATTTAGAAACGATTAAAACCTTAAGAGACTTAAACGCTCTGTCATTGGTTGGCGGGTTCTGACAGAACTCGCTCCCTCACAGTTCGGTCGACCGCGTGAATTAAGTATTCGGGCAATTTTGCGCAATGTCGCGCTGCGTGGACTCGCATTTGGCCATGGGTCACCACTGCAGATTTTTTTTTATTTCAAAAGTGTTATTTTTGAAAAATTCTTGTTAATTATTTATTTTAGGATTTGTTGATTTCATACTGAAGGTCTTATGTGAATGGAATGTCCTTACTGACTTACTATTAACCAATAAAACTATGTATGTATGATGTTACGAGTACCCTTTCAGATTTTGAGTGTTTTGGTGGGCTTTGAAAAATTCAAACTTTGAAAATTGTGTGAAGACGACGTTTATAAAAAAAAAAAATACTGGCATTTAAGTTAGAAGGTATTCATAAAAAAATTGCTAGAGTTCCTTGAATAAAATTGCTAGAGTTCCTTATTTTTAAGTATTAATTCTTAGTATGGTGGAGGTCAAAGTGGGATGCTGAGGTTATTCTGCTAGATGATAGCATCTGGAGTCACTTGGGTTGGCACAGATGTACCTCCAGGAAACTAGTGAGGGGACATTCTTTTACAATGTTTTCTGTTAATACATATCAGCTTTTGTGTATTATCGTCAATTTCGACAGGTAAATTTGTGTTATTGTCAATTGCAATTCATTTATTGTCGTAAATTTTGTCCATTGTTTTGCCTTATTGTTAATTTTTAACGTTTAAGAAGGTGTGACAAGGGAGGAAAAAAATTACGAAAATATATGTAAAACCCCTTATTTTCTGTTCAATGTAGGATGTTTATATTAGTATTATTTGTAGCTTAGTAGCATAGTAATGTTATTTATTAACTTTCCAGATTATAAAGTCCAGCTTGACATACAATATACTGGAGAAGCTAAAAAGGCAAGAGTTCACTTGGTGCGCTGACGCCTTACCAAAACCAATAGATGCTGAACTACTATTCAAAACACTTGTCGATAGCAGGTACATATCTGTACCCGAGAGGTCAATGTCAATGGTCCTATGTCCAAAAATACCGAAAATGAGTTACATACGCTATTTTGTTCAGAATTTCATTATCTGTTTATAGGTAAACAGCACTCTTCCGTAAGTGGTTTCGTCATGATCACTTGTAAAAATTGTTTCTTATGTCACAATTCATTTAGAGGTAAACAAATTTTGAGAACTGTTTTGTGACTCCCTGTAAAACAGGTAAAATGAACATAGGACCATTACCTCTCGGGTAAAGATGTAAATATGTATTTATATATTTTTTTAAATTATGGGATATTTTATTTTCTCCATGTTTTTTATAATTGTGTTGATAAATTTGAAAATAAGCAAATAATAATTGTCCGTGAACTATGTATACCTATTTCAATAAATGTAAATCTATCAGTCATATGCATTTAACTACATATATTATATTTAGTGGGCAACACTGTCATATGACATCGGCCGGCCTACTAGCGCTGTCTCTGTCCCTCATGGCTGTGCCCCCATTGGCCATCCAGACCAGCCAATCAACAGAGCTGGCCCGACTCGGCAGGCAGATTCTAGGGCGGCTGGGGGAAGGGGCAGTACGAGAAGCATTGAGATCGCTGGAGCACGCACCACAGACAAGTTTGCCTGGTACATACTAGACTGAATATTATATATTTCATTATAACTTTTACTAACTAACCATCACTGATAGGGTGCTTAGTGTAAAGATTAATTCTATACAATCCTATATATTTGAGGCCACAAGTGGGGTTCCTTAAGGGTCCCATCTCTGCCCAATATTATTTTTAATTTTCATTAATGACATTGTAATTTAACATTTGTTAATTTAAAGATGTACAAGTCCTACTATTTGTAAATGACCTAAAATTGTTTAAAATATTACGAAATGTGTATGATTGCCTAACTTTACAAACTAATTTAAATCAACTACATGAATGGTACAAACCAAATATTTTATTTTTGAACATTTAGAAATGTCAAATAATACGCGTTTCCAAAACTCATTATCGTATCTTGCACGAATATACATTAAATAATATTAAATTAACACCAGTGTCACAAATTCATGACTTGGGTGTAATATTCGATGAAAACTTGACATTCATTGCGCACATTAACAATATAACTAACAAGGCTTTAAAGATGCTTGGCTTCCTTTTCAAAACTTTAATTGATTTCAAGTCTTTAGATCGTATAATAAGAAGATTTAATTTCTATAGCGTAGTTTTGTGAAGGTTCACCTTAAGTGCGCTTTACACTAACTAACCTAACCAAATATGAGAGTATGAGAATGCTCTACACTTCATTAGTTAGAAGTCAAGTGGAGTATAATTCACCTATTTGGTCCCCTTTGTATAAAGTACACTCTAACAACATAGAACGGGTTCAGCACACATTTCTTAGGTATATACATTATAAGCTCAAAATCCCAATTGAAAACATTACTTATGTAAGTTTGTTTAATCAATTGCGTGTGATTACGCTGTCTGACAGAGAATTATTTCAGACCTAGTTGTATTATATAGAATCATTAACCACCTATTTGACAGCCCTGCCATCGTCGCTACTATTAAATTAATGTACCAACGAGGAACACAAGACAAAATGTAACATTTTTCTGCAACACATACTCAACCAACTATCAGACACACTCATTAACCAATAGAATTCGTGATCTGGGCAACAAGTTTGGAGATATTGTTGATATATTTGCTGACTCGATTTATGAAGTAAATTGTCATCTATACCAGCACTTTAATGAATACTACAATTAATAAATTAATTAATTATTGTCACTCGGATAATGTAGTATTAATGATTTGTGTTATAATATTGATTTAGTTTTCTATTTTATGTTACTGTTTAACGTTTATTACTTTATGGTTAAAAATCTCTATGTACTTATAATTTTTGATAGCTCATTATATTCTGTTCTAAAAATCCATGTTAAAGTCCAGATGGGCATATAATCAAATAAATAGATCACACCGTTTCACCGCAGGGGTAAGCAGGGAGGATGGACTGCCGCCCAACTCTGTCTCGGCACACACTATTTGCTTCATTCATATTCATACATGGTCTCACACATGCTTTTCTGTTGTTCTGACTCTTGACATGATTCAACTCAAGTATTTGATTTGTGTCTTCCTCGAGCGTCTCCAACTTCTTCAACATTCACTTTTGCGTAATATATTCTCTTTACACTTCTTTCTCCATTCATCTGCTCTAAATATCCAATCCATCTACGCTTTCCCTTTCCTTTCCCTTTCTTGACCTTTTTCATTACACTTATATCAGCCTTGCATTCTTTCTGGATCTCCACATTTGTAATACGGTCATACATGATTTTACCACGTATATGCCTCAGGGATCTCATAATAAAAACTTTCTATTATAATATAGTGACTTCAAAGGGCGCAACGACTGCATATGTGTTATATTGTCATATTATATGTACCTACGATGTGCGTTCAAAAGAAAAGGTGAATTTTGAATTTTCGCGGGCTGTGTACATTCGATTATCGATTTTTTTTTTTGTTAGTTGGTACACATATAAGCATTATCAGCCATTTTGGATTAGTGGTTTGTTTTTGACAACTGGAAAGGTTAGTGACATTTTTGTGTGTTCTTCGATTTTTTACTTTTGAAAAAATGGATCAAAGAATATGTATTAAATTTTGCGTTAAAAATGGAATAAAGTGCTCCAACGCACTTAAAATGATGACTGTGGCATTCGGCTAGTCTACTTTGTCTCAAAAAAGTGTTTATAAGTGGTACAAGCGCTTTATAGAAGGCCGAAAAGATGTTAATGATGATGAGCGTCCTGGAATTGCAACCACGTCAACAAACGAAGAAAACATTGAAACAGTGAAGAAAGTGGTTTTGGAAAATCATCGAATCACTATTAGGGAAGTTGCAGAGGATGTTGGCATATCAATCGGCTCATGCCATGCAATTTTCTCGGATGTTTTGGGCATGAAACGTGTGGCAGCGAAGTTTGTTTCAAAATTGCAAAATTTTGAGCAAAAGCAACGTCGCATTAATATCGCTCAGGAGTAGTTGAATGACGTCAACGACAATCCAGATTTGCTCAAAAGGGTCATAACTGGTGATGAAACGTGGGTATATGGTTATGACGTCGAAACCAAGGCCCAATCATCCCAATGGAAGCGGCCAGAAGAGCTAAGACCGAAAAAAGCACGCTAAGTTCGATCAAATGTGAAGGTTTTGCTCACTGTTTTCTTCGATTACAAAGGAGTGGTGCATCATGAGTTCTTGCCAACAAGTCGTACGGTTAATAAGGAATACTACAAGGAAGTTATGCAACGTTTGCGTGAAGCAATACGTCTCAAACGATCGGAATTGTGGAAAAACAAATCATGGATTTTGCATCACGATAATGCACCAGCTCACACATCAATGCTTGTTTGTGATTATTTGGCCAAAAACAACACCGTAATCATGCCTCAACCGCCATATTCATCAGATTTGGCTCCCTGCGACTTTTTCCTATTCCCGAAACTGAAGAGACCAATGAAAGGAAAGCGTTTTGCCACAATTGATGAGATAAAGTCAGAATCGAAGAACGAGCTGATGGTCATACCGAAAAGCGCATTCCAGAAGTGCTTCGGGGATTGGAAGAAGCGCTGACATAATTGCATTATATCTGAGGGGGATTACTTTGAAGGGGAGAAAATGGATATTGATGAATAAATAAATACTTTTCGAAAAAATTCGAAATTCACCCTTTCTTTTGAACACACCTCGTATGAATAAATATGTTTTTATTGTCCTATCAAATCGAAATAACTACACAGTTTAATTTACTTTCAAACTATAAGTAGCTTTCTAATTCTTTCAGACACGTTGGAAGCCCTGTACCGCCTGGCAGGCCCCGCCCTGGCTGAGGCCTCCACTGAACTCCGCTCCATCCTGGAGGGCTGTTTCACCACCGGAGCGGACGTCAAAGCCTCAAGCCGGGTGCTGCGCCTCCTGGCCCCAGGCCTGAGGGACACCACCATCATGCTGTGTAGAAAGGGGCAGTTTTCGAGGTTGGTAAACTTTTTTTTACAAATTATTTAATATTATTTGTTATCATTATTAACGGCTCCTAATTACAAGCGATCCAAATTCAGTCAGTCTTCAGAGATGGCCTTGGATGGGTGTGCCTCCCGGATGGTCTGTCAAATTTGTTTACTCTTTGGAATATTATTGTGAAATGTTTCCGTCTTCACGCAACAATAAACTCTATGTGCTGGTTGTAAATGCTATATTAACCCGTGGCCTACATAGGTGAAAATTGCATTCAGTTTAAAAAATTTATATTTTTGTTGTTGAAGCTTTAGTAAATATCATATCATAAATTGACATAGGTTAATTTGTACTTGCATCTATAATTGTGTAGTTATAAAATATACCTTTACCTTGGCAGGTATTTAAAATTGAATGAATTCATTATCCGTGAAAGCTACTTGTCGTGGGGAACACACTGCGGCACCTGGCTGACTCGAGCATTCATTCCGTAAATTCGAAAAACAAATCTACTCTTGAGGGCCGTTACATGTAATCATTTTATTTCTATCAGGGACCCGGGTGTGGGTAGGGTGTCAGTGGCCGGTTTCCTCTCCCTGTTGGGGTGCCTGTCCTGCAGCAGAGAAAGCTCCTCGCAAGACAACTCCTGCCACTCTGTGCTGACGCAGATTTCCATTGATGTACATTCCCGAAGCACTGGATCTAGGTAATACTGTTATCCCGAATACACTCTAGAGATTCCTTGTTATTCTGAGTAAAAAATTTAACTGTGTATTCAATATTGGCAATAGATGCGGTTGAAGAGCTGTAGCTGCATTGAAAAGCATTAATCAAAACCAAAGCTGCTGCTTTGAAAGATGGAGAGAAACCAGAAGTCTTAGTGGAAAAGTCAATAGGAGAATCGATGTCTAGAAAAGGATTTGAGATTGGTTGGAGGCTTAAGTAATGTGTTGTGAAAATTTGCTATGTATGTATTATATAAGTACATTTTGTAACAGGAGAGGAAGAGAATTGTCGGAATTAGACATATGCAGATTCATTTACAGTAGTGAATCGATTCAGTCTGATTCACTCAGCCTTGTGAATTTCTTCATATAATTAAAACATTTAATTAAAAAAAAAACATAATAATTAAATGAAAACGGGGGATTTTTTCACATTGCAAGTTGCGCTTGTATTGGAAATAACATATTGAAAAATAAACACGAAAATAACATTCTTACTCAACTAGATAATAAATAATACGAATAATGTTTATACACCTCAATATAGTAAATAATGGTTACTTTGGGACTAACACAAGCGGAATCGCCGCAGGCATTGCGGAATGAATTAGGAACTTCTGGCTAGTGCCTTGCAGTGATTTGACTAACTTGCGCCCTGCGGACCTGGTATGAACAGACTCGATATCAACGAACCAGAGACATAGTGAATACGACGTCACAACTGCATAAGGAATACATTTCTTAATTCCTTGAATTAGGGAATACGGACTATGAAAGCTAATATGCGCTGCTCGGAATTACTGACTGTTGACTAGACGGGTTTGCCACTACGGACTAGTGCGTATGATGATGTAGGGGTTTTTATGGATTGCGGCGCAGGATTCTATATGTTAGATGGAGTCCTGCACACTGCACAATATCTCCGGCGACTTTGCAATGACGCCCACAATATCCATGCCGTAATTGTGGTATCGTGTATTAAATAATCGTAGGGTTTCAAGGCCCACGCTAAGGAATGAAGAATTAATTTCATGTTAAATTGAGAATTATTTCGGGTGTCACGAAATTGAATTTATTCATTCAATCTCGCCCATATCTAGTCGGAATTATTATTACTATTTTTTTGTTAAGGTAACATGCATTCCCCGGTTACGAATAACCTGACAATAATTTGAAATACTCCTACTCTCATTATGAGCGGAAGATGTTGTTTGTGCAGTGATGGAGGACTTAGTCAGGAGAGGAATTCAATCCACAAAGCCTGGGTGGTTCATTTGTCATCTCAGTCATTGACCGAATCACTGATTTGAATTCAAAGAGTGGTTATAATACTTTGCAATATGGTGATGTTCACAGATCTCGAGTTAATAATGCAGCTGTGTGTTCCGAGATTGTGTCCCTGCTTCGTAAGTGCTTAAACCAGTCCTGGGAAGTCAGAGAACAGCTTTATCTTGGTGAGCCTTGTAGATCATTTTTATAATATATATATGTATGTCAAAAAATATTTTTATTCAATTGAATAAATTCTACAGAAGAAATTTGATTGGCCTTTTCTCGTAGGTCTACCGCGGGCCATGGCAAAGAAACCTGAACTACTTGACATGATTCTGGAACTCCTCTACGAGCATCTGTCTTCAAGATTTCTGGCATCTGGTAATGATGCCGTTCCCCCTCTGCTGATAGATAAGTGTGTAGTTCTGAGGGACGAAACAGCAGTCTTGCAGGTAAGAAAATACTTGTTGCAGTTTTGGAATACGTGAGCTCACACTACTAAACACCCGGTTTTATAATAATCTACATGTGTACGTACTTTATATCTAAACAGGTGTTTTATGTAGTGTTTTGTGTGTCTCCCCTAGGAACCGATTGGCACATTCTTATTTTCCCTGCACAAAATGGTGGAAAAATCCAATGATTTTGACGAAGGTGGTTTCACAGCCACATTTGCAGATCTGCTAAAATCCATTGCGGGAAGAATGACCAACTGTACTGCCCCAACCTTTAACTTGGTAAGATTCTTATTTTTATTAAGATGCTTATTTGTTATTTTACGAGTTAAACAATTTAAATCTGCCATTTTATGCAGCTAGAGCCCTGTTATAGTAGTCTCATGAGTTAAAGTGATTTTATGAGTGTTTTAGATTAATAATTATTGTTTATAAAAATAATAATTGTTACCCTTTGCGCTTTGCACAAAAATCTTGTCTTAAGTTTTTAAGAACTTTAGTTTATCAATTAATAAAGTGATTTTGTCTGATATTAACCCTAAGGCCACTCGCTGACAAACACTTCATACAAAACGACACTCTGTCACACTGACAACTCAAGTAATTAAGAATCCAAAATGTGGAATTCCTGGAAAGATATATTTTTGTTTTGCACAAAGATAATGTTTGGTGCTTACGGCAATTAGGACCCATTGATATTTTGAGGTTGCTAGTTATCAATATTAATAATTAACGACAAAAGGGTTCAATGGTAAACTGCACAAAATTTTAATATTGTCATTGGTTCTGGTATTTTTTTAAAATTACAGGATGATAGCGTATCTCTGGGCGACTTGAACCCTGAGGCTGCAACAAACAGCATAGTGGTGCGGCAGACGCTGCAGGTGTGTGAGGCGCTCATGGCTCATTGTGTCGTACATTCAAAGGGCACTGTTGTGAGCGTCGATGGCAAGATGCTGATGGGACTGCACAAAACATATTGTCACCTACTCGACTTTATGAAGGTAAGTCAATAATATTATGGTTCCTTTGTCATATATGTATGTACATCTAATCTAATAGAACAAAATGAGGCGTATCCCATTGAGCTGTTATAGGTACCAGCTTTTTCTTCAGGGACCTACCTCGTTTGGAAGTGCGTCGTAAATTTTTTTAAAGACTGATAAGTTTGATTTCCACCTTTCTTGCTATAGAGAAACTCACCATGTACCCCAGGCGGGTTGTGTGAGTGGAGTGTGTGATCATCACAATAGCCAGACTGAAATCCTGCATATTTATTTAAGAACTTAGAGCATTCTTTTAAGGTCTTTTTAAACTTCTTCATAGAGTTCAACGGGCGGTTCGTTATCTTAATAAACGTATTGCAATCTTTAGAGCACAGGTCAAGTGGGAATGCTGTCCTTGTTCTACCGGTATTTCAATGGAAGATGCTCTTAGGAATTAACATCATTGATCCCTTCGGTACCGGTGCATATTTGGGAAACACCCTAAATGCGCTGCCAACATTTGTACACGGTTGACATTTATCACATGAACACAGGGACAGGGGCAGGGCAGGGGGCAGGGGCAGGGAGCAGAGGCAGGGAGGGGGCGGGGGCAGGGGCCGGGGCGGGGGCAGGGGGTTGAGGTGGGGTGGGGGGGTGGGGGGGTGGTGGGGTGGGGTGGGGGTGGGGGGGTGGGGGTGGGGGGGTGGGGGGGTGGGGGTGGGGGTGGGGGTGGGGGGGGTGGGTGGGGTAGGGGTAGGGGTAGGGGTAGGGGTAGGGGTAGGGAGTAGGGGTAGGGGTAGGGGTAGGGGTAGGGAGGGGGAGGGGTAGGGGTAGGGGTAGGGGTAGGGGTAGGGGTAGGGGTGGGGCAGGGGTAGGGGGAGGGGTAGTTATAACAATATTAATTCTTAACAATTATATTATTTCTACATTAAAATTACACCCAGCCTACTAAAAAAACTTTTCTCCAAACCATTCATAACCCTGAGCAAGGCCGGTTACACGTCAGTTAGTTTTAATTATAGTTTTCCTATTCTTTATTTTCTATACAGCTTGTCTTTATAATAAATGGTCAATTTTTCTGAGCGCCGTTTAGTGTTTAAAATCACCTCAA
Source organism: Halesus radiatus (assembly GCA_022606495.2). Taxonomy (NCBI): domain Eukaryota; kingdom Metazoa; phylum Arthropoda; class Insecta; order Trichoptera; family Limnephilidae; genus Halesus; species Halesus radiatus. The sequence goes on along the minus strand of JAHDVE020011498.1, from coordinate 28,805 downwards.
AGGCGCTTAAATATATGTAATTTATTATTTTTCTTTATATGTAATTTATTTTCAGAGCAATTCCCGCCCTAAAAAACAACCAGACAAGGGAGGCAAGAGAACGCAGAAGAGCCAGAAGGAACCTGAGAATAAAGAGGCAAAGAAGAAGACCAAGAAGAAGGGGAGGGAGGGTCCCTTGAAGCTGTCAGAGATGAGCAAGGATAGAGGGGGAGCCTTCAAGCAGCCTGATACGGTGTGGGATATGGTCACTGTGTACACCATGCTGCAATTACTGCATCGGTAACACCAACAAAATGCTTTTTTAACTAGTTTTACTACTTTCCCTAAAATTTGTCTGTTTAAATTTTTTTCTTTCAAACAATTGAACAAACAATCCTGTCATTCTGTCTTATTTTTGATAGTTAAATGGGTAATTTCACAGCTCCATAACTCATAAAAATTAAGGTGTTAGCTGAAAATAGTTGATCTAAATCCCAGTGGCGTGCAGTCCATATAGGCAGAAAAGCTGTGCCTACCCTAAAAAGACTTAAAACCTACCTCTAAAAAAACAGTAATTATTGAATGAAACACTAGTATATATTGATTAACTTGGCGGGTTTGCGATAAGCCGACGTAGCTCAACGGTAGAGCATCTGACCGGCAATCAGAAGGGTGCAGGTTCGAGTCCTGTCGGCGACATTTATCTTTTCTCGGAAGGTTTTTTCAATTTGGATGAGTGTTTCAGGCTAATAATTATTGTTTATAAAAATAATTGTTACTCGTGTTAGCTAACGATAGAACACTGCGAGTCGAAACAGGCGAGCGTCACTCGGGCTAGCAGAAATTGGAACGCATTTAGCGCGCGAGCGCGACTCATTCAAAGCATGAAGTGGTTGAAAAAGGGTATCACACCTCCACGAGCGGGCCGATGCGTCGATCGACTGACCTCCGCGTGAATGTGCACATGTAAAGGGATTTCTCAGAGATCGGGGCGAAGTGTGGTGTGATGCGTGATACGTCCTACGGTTTAAAAGTTTTGCTACAGTTTTGACCATAGATATCATAAGATAGACACCGATATTGGCATTTGCCAGTTAAGAATTACGTCGAGTCATAACTACCCAGAAGGTTATGAAAATTACTTACATATGAATAGTGAAAATTTTAGATAGTTTACTTGGAATATTTTGTTAAAATATTGACTAATACTGATTTTTCTCTGCTTTTAATTTTCCATAAACGTGAAAATCCATTAAAAAAAACAAATGCTTGGCGCGCGTTCAAATGCTTGCGTGTAAAGGTATAGTGCGCCGATCGCTGACAAAA
>JAHDVE020011498.1:0-22500 GCA_022606495.2 Halesus radiatus | reverse complement strand
ATCAGTTTTATTTTACTTCGTTTGAAATTGAGCAAACATTTTCAAATATCGATTTAACAGGTCTGTCTTATGCAAATTGGCGACATCACTTTTATTTCAAATCGGTATTGATCACCCTTCTAGGAAATATCTGTTCGGTGCTATTGAGTAGGTACATAATATAATTTTTTACAAAATCATTCATCATTGAGGATGTCACCGAAGAATCAATCCCCTTTGAAAAATTCAAAAAATAAAAAATTGAAACCATGGATCACAGGTGGCCTAATTTTTTGTATTAAAAAACGGGACAAGCTCCACAAAAATTTACTTAATAATCCGGACACTCAAGCCCAAATATTTTTTTAAAAATACAGAAATATATGTAATAATCTCATTAAAACTACAAAAGAAAACTACTATGAAGAGAAATTGTCCAGAGCCGGTAATAATAACAAAAAAATCTGGCATATTATCAAAGAAATATCTAACACTGATCACCCAATACCACCAATCAATAAATTAAATATCAATGGCCAAGACATCTCCCTAATAGACCATCCAGACACTGACCAACCACATAAATGAATATTTTTGTAATATCGGTAAGAACCTAGCATCACAAATTTTAAATAAGACATCAACGGATGAAAATGCTCTTGCCGATGTAATCAATCAATCTACCAGTGAAATAAATAATATACTCACATTAGACTCTACTAACTCCGCTGAAATTTCACAAACCATTAAACAATTAAAGCCCTCTCACTCATGCAATCATGACAAAATATCCTCAAATATACTGAAAATAATTGAACCCTTTATAAACCAACCACTAGTACATATCATTAATCTCAGTCTCAATAAAGGTGTTTTCCCAAACAAACTCGCTATAGTTTGACCAATTTTTAAGACCGGAACTCCTACTGATATAACAAACTACAAACCCATTTCCATATTATCATCGCTATCAAAAAGTATAGAAAAAATAGTTAAAAAAGACTCATCGGCCATGTTACAAAATACAACATTCCCTCGTCAAACCAGTATGGCTTTATAGAAGGGCTAAACACAGATTCAGCTATTTTAGAATTAACGTCACATATAACACAAGCCCTAGACAAAGGTGATAAATGTTTGGCAATATTTCTGGATTTAGCTAAGGCATTTGACACAGTTTCTCGCCCAATCCTTCTAGCTAAGCTCCAAAAAATCGGAATAAAGAATAAGGCGTTTGAATGGTTCAAATCATACCTAACAGACAGAAAGCAGTATGTTAAGCTACCATCACGTAAATCATCTTATCCAGCCAGCATCAATTTTGGTGTACCACAGGGCCGTGTACTCGGTCCCATACTTTTTCTCATTTATATTAATGACTTATGTAGACTACTGATTGATGGGAACATAATCACTTTCGCCGATGATACTGCACTAGTACTAAAAAGTAAGACATGGGAAGAAACATTTCATAGAGCGGAACTAATATTGAAAAATATTAAACAATGGTTGGATGACAATCTACTGACGTTAAATATAAGTAAAACGAAATATCTAACATTTAGTCTTAATATTCCAAGTCAGCCTTCAATCAATCATGTACTAAAAATACATTCTTGTAGATCTCTCAAATTGCCTATGCTACTCACTGGAACGAGTAGATTCCATTAGATACTTGGGTGTAATAACTGATAATAAACTTCGATGGGAAGAACACGTAATTAATGTCACAAACCGTATAAGAAAACTGTCATATATCTTTAGATCATTACGAAATATATTAAATAAAAATACATTAAAAACAGTATACTTTTCCCTATGTCAATCAATTATATCTTATGGTATAATAGTCTGGGGAGGAGGCTTTAAAACTATATTAAATCCATTAATTAAAGCTCAAAAATTGATAATGCATACTATTTACAAAGTACACTATATTCACCCCACGAAGGACTTATTCAAGGACTTCAAAGTACTCAATATAAAATCCTTATATATCAAACACATATCCTCCTATTTTAATTTCAAATATATAAAAAAAAATATATTGTCGAATCAAACTACAATATTAGATATTCCAACCAAACTAATTATATTATTCCAGCAACAAAAACATCAATGGCACAGTCACAGTTTAATTTCCTTGCTCCTAAAATCTTTAATAATTTAACAATTGAAATTAAGGCAATAACTAAATACCACAGTTTAAAGAAGGCGCTTGGGGACTTATTAATGAGTGATTGTGACAGTGTTAGTAGCCTATTTCTCATATTCAGATAGAGGTGTATATGTTGTTTAGGTGTGTGGGTATATATGTGTATGTTCATTTGTACGTTCTTGTGTATGTGTGTGTATATGTATACATACATAAGGATGTGTGTATGTGTGTGTATATGTATACATACATAAGGATGTGTGTATGTGTGTGTACATATGTGTATATATATATATATATGTGTACATATATGTGTATATATATATATATGTGTACATATATGTGTATATTATATGCCTATGTGTTTGCGTGTGTATGTATGTGTGCACCTACGTGCACATGTGTGCATGCACATATAAAAATTAAAAAAGTATATTTTTGTGATCTAATCCTTACGCATGTCTTTTTCTCCTTTCTGTCTTCTGCTTTATTTTATAATTTTTCCAATTGTCCGCATGTTAATTTAATTATTATAATAAATCCATATGTTTACACTAGACTTCATACAAAGTAACTATACTCCATTGGTCAGCATGAAACAGGCAGCCGCCTAGTATGGTGATCTAATTTATCTACTCCATTGAAACGTCTCCATTAAATATCACGTATTTTATAAATAAATAAAAATAAAAATTTATTAGGTAATTTTTTCTTCTATTTCCACAGAAGAAACTGACTCCATCCCATCTGCCAACCTCTCAGAGTGCATTTCCTTGGTGGCGGAGACTGTAGCTGCTCAGATCCTCAGCACATCTGAGGGCAGCTCAGAAACTGAGGATCCGTCTGCAGCCAAGATCTCACCGGCTCTCTTGCGATTGCTTAATTCACTGCTGGGGAAGATTGCGTCCAACACTCCCCATTGCAATAAGGTGGGTTTTATAATCTTACCAGCTTGTTTTCCTTAACACAAGTTTTATCTTTCCTTTTTCTTATTGATCAGTTAAATATACAGAACAAATCATAATATTATGGCATCTTATCTTATTTTTTGACAATTAAATAAATATCTATAAGCTTCATACCTCGTGACAAGCTAAGAATATTAGCATTAACCTGATGTTCTAGACAGAAAAGACTTTCCAGATTTTATGATGTAAGAGGTCGTGAGAATTTTGGCTGCATCATGTGTCCCTATTGTGCTCTACTGTTGTGGCCGTGATTCATTTTAGGCACAGTCTCACACAGTTTTTGCATCTGTTTTCTCCACCCTTACCTGGGCTGACCTCTGGAATAAGGAACTCCGGTGAAAAATATAATGGCTTTAAAAATATATATATTCATATAGATTAGCAAATGCCGATTCTGGATATATAACTTTTATTAAAATATAATGGTTTTAAAAATATATATATTCATATAACTAACTAACTAACCATCACGCCGTTTCTCCGCAGGGGTAGGCAGAGAGGACGGACCGCCAAACAACTCTATCTTGGCATACACTTCTTGCTTCATTCACTTTCATACAACGTCTCATACATTCTCTTCTGTTATTCCGACTTCTGACATGGCCTTCTGACTTCTTCATAGATTAGCAAATGCCGATTCTGGATATATAACTTTTATTAAAATATAATGGCTTTAAAAATATATATATTCATATAGATTAGCAAATGCCGATTCTGGATATATAACTTTTATTAAAATATAATGGCTTTAAAAATATATATATTCATATAGATTAGCAAATGCCGATCCTGAATATATAAATTTTATTATATATAATTATAAGCAGAATTTATAAATCATTATTTAAAAGTGAATAAAAAATCATCTCATCAAAACACCTTGTTATGTTGGTACCATTGCATTTGGAACATCTGATGTCACGTGTGTATTCTGTTTTTGGATTAGTATGAACATTTTTATTTTTCGATTTTGTTTTGTATTTTAAATGTGTATTTTTTTAGTTTTGGTGAAATTTAAACATAATTTGGATGACTTTAAGTTCTTTAATTGTTGTTCAATATAAAAAAAAAGTTATTAATGAAAGAATCTGGAGTATTAATATGATCAAAATAATTATCAATACGGATATTATGATAATGTTTATGCTCAATACTATTATTATTATTCTTCGTGTTAGAGTTTCTAAAAAGGTACATAATTTTATTACTTATGTACGGTAAAGGTCATCCTTGTTTCGACATTTGACATTCTGACCTCAAAACTGACTGGCCATAGTTTGGAGCGTTTTGGCAGGCTTTGAAAAATTGAACCTTAGAAAATAATTTTACCTATGAAAACTTTCTTTAGAAAAAAAAACGAAATATGCTGGTATTTATGTTTGAGCATTTTTATTGATAAAAAAAAAAATTAAAATTAGACTAGAGTTTCTTATTGCTGATGGACTACGTACACATGCCTAAAATTTTGATAATTTATCTGTTTGGAGATATGGATACCTTGTCTATCGCTACCTCATATTATGAATAATGTTTGTGTTTTCCAGTGGACAGAATGGCTGACTACGCTATGCTCTGCTGAGGAGACCTCCAAGTGGCTGGGCGCCCTGGCGGTGCCATCCCTCCTGACCATCTCGGCCAGGTCCGCCAACCCTTGGAGCGCCGCTGACATGCTCCTTCAGGCCCTCACCAAGATCATGGGCACCAATAGCGATGACACAGAGGTCTCTAACTTACTAAAGCCAACTACTATCTAAATATCGTTGTCAATGGGAAAATACCTCCCATGTTGTTGACTTTAAATTAATTAAATATTTGTAAAATCACAAAAAACGTTGTTTGTAATTAAAGTTTTAAATTGTTGCATTTAAAACTAAAATTTTTATTTTTTATATTTTAAACAACAATTTGTAACTCTCAAAAATCAGTTTTTACTTCCTCCTGAACGTTTTTGACACATGGGAGGTATTTTCTCATTGACAATGATATGTTCTCTCTAAAGTTTGATACCCCCAATCCCTAGATTCCTTGTAACCTTTCGTTTTGTTATAACTAAAAAATAATGGCTAGACTCCCATCTCAGGTTACTTGGGGGATTCGTAATATTATTACTTGTCATAGGGATATGGGAGTTTGTTTAAATCAAACTTAACATAATTTAACTATGTATTTACACAATAAATTTTCATTACAGATAAAGTAGAATTAGAGACTTATTCTAAAATCAGGAGAGAGGGGGAGTTGTTCTGATGTACTTATTCTAATTTAAAATCATAATTTTATGTTGGAGGATGACTGGTCCATGGCCTGCTCTTCTGGGGGGTTTCTTCCATCTGATTATCTTTGATTTCAGCTCCTCTCTTCCCTCGCATGTGGTCATCTCAGTCAAGAGCTCCGCACAGATTCATCTTGCATGTGCTATCATTGTGGAATGTTTTATCCGTCAGCCATTTATGAGATCTCTCTTGGATCCCTGAGCATTCGCCTGGCTGCTGCAAACAAACAAACTGTCTCTCACTGATTGACTACAGATTTTCGTCTTTAGTCACTTCTCCAAGGGTTTATCTTCTTCTCTCGCCAAGGCACGCGGCTAGCGCCCCCTCCCGCTTTTCCCTGCCCCCTCTCGGTTCACCTCGTCGGTGTTTAGTGTTGCTACACCTGTCGATATTTGGAGGAATGATCCAGTACTCGATCAATACTATCATTTTAGTAACATAATAATTATGTTACATTCTCTCCCTGAATAATTTTGCATTTCAACATTATGACTGGCTAGTGAGACTAGATACTTTTTTAGCTGTCAATTAATTTAATGCTATAATTTTTATAACCTGTCCGTCTGTCAGGCACATTTTTTAAGGCCTAGTTGTTTGAACCCCTGTTGCATTTGACGTTGTCATCAAATCGGCAATCAGCACCATTTTTACTTTTTGTCATTTGAACGGTCCCCATTAACCGCTGATTCTTAGATGGTAAGCATTTGGATGAATTTTGATGATCGTTATATTTTACAGCGTAATCAATTCTTGATCAAACTTCCCAACTTAAAATTTGACAAACCACTGACGGGCCGAGGTTACCGTTTTATAATAATAATTGTCTTTATTCCATAGTGTGGAAAGGTTAGTTCAATCTCACACATCCCATTAATAGTGTAAATATGATATACGAGAATTTATACAAGCAAGAACTTAAATAAGAATTAAAAACGAGTTAGTGTATGTACCTATAATAAGAGAAAATAATAAATGCACAATACAGTGAAACGCCCTCAAGAAGTTCCCACTTAAGAAGTTTTCATGCTTAAGAAGTTTGGTTTTTTCGGTCCCTTGGAAAAGTTCTAGAGAGTTTCACTGTATACCAGGGGTGTTAGTTGAAGTTTGCCGGTTTTACTCATAGATGTCGCTAGAGATATGTATATATTTCTATGATTTGGCACCTATGTCATATTTTTCTATGGACATTAACCTTCAAAAATACACAAGTTACATTCTGCCAAAATAATAGTCTCATAGTTGGTTACCTCAGTGAATATGTCAAGTTTCATTTCAAGTAAATCGCATTTAGTCCGACTATCACCTTTTCGCATCGATGGGACACTCACTCGCAGAGCAGCGCTTCGCCAATTTTGAAAAAGTCGAAAAATGGCTCGTCGAATGGTTTGCCTCGAAAGAGAAATTTTTTTTTTGGAATGGTATCCATGATTTGCCTCAAAGATGGGCAAAATGTATAGAATCCGATGGTCAATACTTTGAATAAAAAAATTTTGAGATTCCCTTGAGAATTAAGCGTTTTCTTTATTGAAAAAACCGGCAAACTTCAACTAACACCCCTGGTACATAAATAAGAAAACCTCATTGATTGAACGCTTCTATATTTATATTCATATTCATCCATCAAATTGAAGATTGTTGGTTTTTAAATCAACGGCTTCAACGTAAGGTGTCAAATCTGTAAAAATTCAGTATTTATTTTATTGTCTTCAACTATCCAAATATGTATACTACAAACATATATATTTTCAGATGATGCCAAAAAGTAGAATTTTCTCTTTTTAAATTGAAAATGATCGAAAGTGATTCATCTGGATTAGAAAGTCAAATCTAATTTTGTTTTCACTTTCCTGTAAACCTCGCAAATTGCAGATTCAACATCCTACGTTGGGACTGTTGAAATGTCAAAAAACTCAAAGTGTCGATTTATAACGACATCAGATGTGACGGAAGCTAACCAGGCTGGGCTTGAATCTGATCTCTAAGTCAATTGATGTCTAATTTCATCGAACTTCTATAAAATGAAAATAGTATTACTTTTATGATATTTTTTTAAAATTTATAGTACAATCATAAGTCATATAGAGCTCCTATGTAAAGTAATCTTTTCAATATTTATCTGACGTCCTCCTGTTCACTTAAAAAAAAAACTTCCCCCCACTATCTTAAAAGCATGTTAATAAATACATGATTGTTTTATTTTGCGTAGCAACCGACGGGCATGGAGTACGATGGACCCCTGAGCTGTCTTTGCAAGGCCACGGCCTCGGCACTGCTGGCCCTGATCCAACACTTAGGCCGGCGCCTCATAGCAGTCGAGCTGGTGGCTGGGCGGCTACGGGCAGAGCTGGTGGGCCTGTCATACCGACGCAGTCTGCAGCAGCACTTTGGTAACTAAAAGCGCACTTGATATGAAATCGTACAAAACTCTGCTGTTATTGTTTATTATTAAACACGCCTCATTTAATAGAGCAAATACTACTGCTACTTACTACCGCTACTTATTCAATTTAGTCAACTGCCAATTTTCCAATTTTGGTGGCCTCAGGTTAAATGATAGCATGAATGCTGGTACAGCTCCTGAGAGAGTTATGTGAGTACCGCACAAAAGTCCCAGCTGCTCCCAACCGTCTGGAGCCAGTGAGACTATGGCATCTCCAATTGGCATATTTTGTGAGGCTAAAGGTAGTAAGGAGGGGAATGAGATAGGGAAGGGGAATTTGGGGAAGTACCTGGCTATTCAGATCTGGACACCAAACATGGCTAAAGCTGTTTCAAGCAATGTTTCGATTCTGAATGGTGGTCTTTCACCAAGATGATACCTACTGAAAGTATCTTCCACTCTAGAGCGTGCCGCAAATATGCTACATATTATTTTTAATGAGTAAATTGAAAATAAAATTATTCAAATAAAATTTACTTGCGCACTCCGGGATTTGAAACCCGTGTCTTCCGGATTCGTAGCCGAGGATCGTAACCACCCAATCACGGAGGCTGTTCTGGGAGGAGTGAGAGATAACAAGGATGTGGAACCTCTGAGTACTCAATAGCTTCATCCAGACAGTGCGCGGCTAGCATTTGAGGCAGTTCCCATTTACCAAATAAATAATTAGCCAGTGAAAAAGACAAAATAAATTGTATGAATTCACATTTGACTTTAATGATATATTCTGATCTTTCTAAATAGTTCAACTATTGCTTAATGCAACATTAGCTGCGACGACGCCTCATGTGCAGCTGCGCGCTTTATGATAAATTTAATGCAGAATTGATCGCACAAGAGTGTACATTCTTATTCTGATGTCCTCGATTTGATGTTGGCTATCATCGGGGCAATCTTCACCTTTAGGGCAGATTGCAGCCCATAACAATGCATCTAAACTGCTCTTGTACCAGTCGCCAAAGCCATAAGAATCCGGTGACTTCCTCTTTTTCTACTTTTCTAATTTTCTTCTGGATTTTTCCCCTCTTCACAGGAAAAGTTTTGTAAATGACAAAATTGCTACATTAATGAAACTTTAGTCATACATTCGTCTAGGTACTAGAAATGAAGATCTGCAGAGTTCGCCCAAATTTAAGTGGTAGAACACTCCTCCAGTGGGAGGGGGAAGGAAGGGATTTTTTTGAAAAATTCATGTTTCACAACTAGGTCGAGTGAGGTATCGTTAACTATGATTTCATGAATGACCCACTTCCACCACCACTTTAATTTGGACGGACTCTTTGCAGATCTTCATTTCTACTGCCAAGAGGAATGTATGACCAAAGTTTTATGATTGCAACAATTTTGTGCATATTTGGTTTATTTTACCTGTACTTAGTAAGGATGATTAATATTTTGTCTCTCTTTTCAAAGAAAAACAAACTTTCCTAGATTACGAATAACCTGACTTGAAAAACTCCTACTGCCGTAATTATTAGCAGAAAATATTGCTTGTGCAATGATGGAGGGCTTAGCCAGTAGAGGAATTGAACCCACAGTGCCTGGGTGTGAACCCGACGCATTTGTTAACTCAACTAACAACCGGATTTAAAGAAGGCTTTTTCTAAAGTACTGTTTTCAGTCTTATTACTACAGTCCTTACGTTTTCAAAATAATTCCATATTTAATCATCATAAACTAAATTTCCCATTCCAGCACGTGCCGCTCTCAAAAACCGCGAGCGTCTCCTGTGCTTCGAGCTCCTGCACCTGTCGGGGGCGGCTATGTCGCTGGCACGCTTGCCGAGCCCGGCCGGAGCGTGCTGTACCGCAGCCTCCAAACTGCTGGCGCGCCTGCACGTCCTGCTGGCTGGTGTGGCGCAGCACTTTGGTTCCCGGGGCGCCCCACCCATGCTGGCTGCGCGGTACTGGCATGCATATTAGTTTGTTGGACTTAAGACCCTAAATAAACCCAAGATTGTGCAATCTGCAATATTTCGACATGTCAATTGACATTGTTATTGTATGTGCATGTTGCTACCATAAGTATAACAATAATTTATCATATTGTTGGATATTATTTGACTTAATATTTTGGAAGTTATCTGTATCTCTAGTTTAACCTCTTAGACGCGGAAAGCGCACCTGTGCACCGCACTATACATGACCTGTACGCGGGACGTAAACCCGTGTGCTGCAGCGTTTCTCCGGCGTTGTAAATATGAAATATACTTGAGGACAGTACTTATACTTCTAAATAATCTCAAATCTTCACACCACTGGCATCTTGCAGAATTTATCCTTAAGACGAACGCAATCGCTTGGCTTTCTGCGATTTCAGAATTCAGTTGACAGTCGTGCGTCTCTTTCTAACATTGAAGGGTGCGTGAGGCGGGCGGAGTGGCGGGGGGCTCCCGACCTATACTGTCACACACATGCCCAGCAAAGCATTTCAGTCGCAATTTGGGTACCTCGCTGTACTGTTGTGTTTACTGCACAATCGGAGAAACATAAAATTGCGCTTATTGTAGGCGCGTTAATGAATGGACGAAATAACAATCAGAAAAAAAATCAGTCATGAATTTCCTAAGGGATTTAGAATTAGGAATGCCCGGTGAATTATGCAATTACCTGAGAATGTACATATCGTTATTCGAAAGCTTAAGAAAACGTAGGTCCCATGATCGAAAGAAACTATACCCATGTTTTTTTCTGCGTCGGGATTTATGTGTTCGCATTTTGCTACCAACTCACCCTGCACACTTGAAATTACTCAAAACTGCGCTATTGTATTTTATTTATTTAAGAGGAACGCTTCCTGTTACATACATACAAGGTTTGTTCTAAAGAAAAGGTGAATTTCGAATTTTTTCGAAAAGTATTTATTTATTAATCAATATCCATTTTCCCCCCTTCAAAGTAATCCCCCTCAGATATAATGCACTTATACCAGCGCTTCTTCCAATCCTCGAAGCACTTCTGGAATGCGCTTTTTGGTATGGTCATCAGCTCGTTCTTCGATTCTGACTTTATCTCATCAATTGTGGCAAAACGCTTTCCTTGCATAATCGTGATGCAAAATCCGTGATTTGTTTTTCCGCTATTCCGATCGTTTGAGCCTTATTGCTTCACGCAAACGTTGCATAACTTCCTTATAGTATTCCTTATTAACCATACGACCTGTTGGCAAGAACTCATGATGCACCACGCCATTGTAATCGAAGAAAACAGTGAGCAAAACCTTCACATTTGATCGAACTTGGCGTGCTTTTTTCGGTCTTGGCTCTTCTGGCCGCTTCCATTGGGATGATTGGGCCTTGGTTTCGACGTCATAACCATATACCCACGTTTCATCACCAGTTATGACCCTTTTGAGCAAATCTGGATCGTCGTTGACGCCATTCAACAACTCCTGAGCCATACTAATGCGACGTTGCTTTTGCTCAAAATTTTGCAATTTCGGAACAAACTTCGCTGCCACACGTTTCATGCCCAAAACATCCGAGAAAATTGCATGGCATGAGCCGATTGATATGCCAACATCCTCTGCAACTTCCCTAATAGTGATTTGACGATTTTCCAAAACAATTTTCTTCACTGTTTCGATTTTTTCTTCTTTGTTGACGTGGTTGCAACTCCAGGACATTCATCGTCATTAACATCTTCTGGGCTTTCTGTAAAGTGCTTGTAACACTTATAAACACTTTTTTGAGACAAAGTAGACTCGCCGAATGCCACAGTCAACATTTTATTCCATTTCCAAAAATGGATCATAAATATGTATTTTTTTAACGTAAAAGTTAATACAAATTTATGATCCATTTTTTTTCTAAAGTAAAAAATCGAAGAACACACAAAAACGTGACTATACTTTCCAGTTGTCAAAAACAAACCACTAATCCAAAATGGCTGATAATTCTAACATATGATAAACATATGTGTACCAACATAACAACACAGCCCGCGAAAATTCAAAATTCATCTTTTCTTTTGAACAAACCTCGTAACTTCATTTTGGATTTGAGGTCAAAATACCCATCCAAACTGAATAATATATATTTTTTTAATTAAAGGTTTAGTAAATATCTAGTACTGATGAGTATATGCCATGAAAAAAAATCGTAATTTTAGAGGCAACAAAATTATTTGCACGTTTATTATATTTGTTTTTAAATTTATCATATTTGCTATTTAAATATGATTACGTAAATAAAAATATAAAAACAAAACATTTAAAAAAAAAACCCTTTTTCGGGTCGATATTTTAAATTATGTATAGCAAATTTGTGTTCCAAAGTAAATTGGTCATTTTTAATTTAATAAGTCCACCACAATGCTTATTTTAATATATTTAAAAAAAATTATTTTATATTACATTATATTTTCAAAGTAGACGGGGTAAAACTTTTTAGTTAAATTAGAATAAAAAAAATTCTATATTTACATATTTAAAAAAATAAAAATGATAATTACTTAAATAATTTTTTTTTAATTAAAAACATAACAGTTAATAACACCATAAAATAAATAAAATTTATTTATGGGATCGTCTTTCAGGGTGGGTAACTATGTATATAAATAAATATTTTTTATTGTGAATATCGCACCGAAGGTTGAGAGCAGTTGGGACTCTTGTGCAGTACTCACATAAATGAAAGTTAGGTACGCTAATCGTTAGAAACTTGAACACCATTTCCGAAACTTTTTTTTCATAAATAACAAATTTGATATTACACGACTTAGCGGTAAGCCCTTTGACTCCTAACCCAGTTGATTATATCTACCTACCTAATTAAATGAATTATTACATTTATATACATGTTATTATCCACTATTATGGTAAAAAACTCTAACATTTAATTATCTACCAATATTGAATAGTTTTTTTTTTTTAATATGATTACCGCACAAGAGTCCCAACTGCTCCCAACTGTTTGGAGCCAGTGAGACTATGGCATCCCCAATTGGGGAGTGTTGTGAGGCTGAAGGTATTGGGGAGGGGAAGGAGAAGGGAAGAGGAAGGTGGGGAAATACCTGTCTATTCAGATCTGGTCACCAAACACTGCTAAAAGCCATTTCAAGCAACGTTTCAATTCTGAATGGTGGTCTTTCACCAGGGCGATACTGGGAGTATCTTCCACTCTGGAACGTGTGCAAATATACTATATATTATTTTTAAATGAATTAATTGTGAGACAACACAAATTAATTAAATAAAATTTACTTGCTCGCTGCACGCTGGGATTTGAACCCACGACCTTCGGATTCATAGTCGAGAGCCTTACTCCTCGACCTTGGAGGCCGTCAAATAGTACAAAAATAAATGATTTTTGGTAAAAGTTTCGTAAAGTGTCGCTATTTTCGCTTGTCAATATTTACGCCTTTTTATTTAAAGGAAGTGCATTTATTCATATTTTCGCATATGCAAATATTTTATTTTTTATTATTTTTATGAATCTTAAGAGTATTTTTCTTTTTTTTCAAATATGAGTTTTTCTACTGAGTCCCAACTTTAAATATTTGATCGGAATTTAAGGAAAGGACAGTCGAACGGCCGCGCCGTTCGACGCGGTAGCTTCAGTTTACGGATGAAAACAGCAGTCTGTGCTGTTAGTGTGTAGGCCAGCATATTTCAACATATTTCTTTTGCGTGTTTAAATAAAAAAACGATGCACTGTCGTCAATGCAATTGTAGGTACATCGCCATATAAGTAGAGAGTAGAGACAATGCACGTTTATCACTAACACTATTATAAAGCCCTTGTCTTATCTATACGCAAGTGTGTCAGTGTTCTGAGATGTATTGATACGTGTCAAAAACGGGTAGTAAGTTTTACATATGTTTCTTCTACCATCTACTATCGTTTCATATATTCTCAATATACTCCAAAGATGTTGATACAATGCAAACAAACAATATACAGATTATTATTTACGAAAAGTGTCATGTTCTTTGGTATTGTAGATCGCAAAGTGACTGTTGGCATTTTTAGCGACGGAACACCTCGCCTCGTTCATAGATATACCACTCTCACTTTTGGATTAGCTAGCTTCTAGTGGCCGGTGTCCGAAGCGCCGCGAGAAAACAGTTTAGTTTCGACACACGCGCCAAAAAGGAGGTAGTAAATTCAGCTCAGCAACGTACTGAAAACAGAACTATTACAAATGAGCAAAAGTTATCAATTGCAACACCCTCGCGTTGTTAAGAGAACCCACATGAAAAAGGATATAGTATGTTCATTGTGGTACGAAATGAATTGAATTGGAGACTTTTGCACATGAGGGAAAATTACTATCTCCATTATTCGCGTATTTAACGATGATTCTCATAGGACTGTAGGGTAGTAATACTGTAAGATAATAATAAATGCATGAATACCTATTTTTGTGCATAGCCGAGTAGCTGACTGATACATAGTTGCTGTAGGTGTATGTATGTATTTGTTTGGCCGGCGGCTTTCCTCCCGACCTACCTCCTACTCATATTCGGTTCCCGCTCGATTTGTGTGAAAGCGACGCAGCTAAAAATTCTCATGAGATTTACCTAGAATTTGTCGCTTACAAAATTCGTATTTTGACGCAAATGAAACTATTTTCAGCAGTCATTAAATTTTTTATTGTATACTTCATCATATTTCCGAGGTAGGATGAGAGACATTTTTTTCAAAAATAGCATCCATTTAGTCACAAATATTTTCCAAAGTTGCCTACTAAAAATATGAATAAATTGTCATCTCTTGTGGCTTATATTTTCAAAATTAAAAAAAAAAAAATTCTTCTCATCCTTACTAGATATTTGCTATACCTTTTGATTAAAAAAACATATCATTAAGTTTGGGTGGTTATTTGGCCTCTAATCCAAAATTAAGTTTTGTATGAAACAGGCTGCGCAACCGTTCCTCTTAATACTCCTCTTAACTAACTAATTATATAAAGCTTTGAAAGAATCTCTTAACTCGGAGCGTAAAATTAATTAATTTGAATTCTTTCTGGATCTTTACACACGTGATTGCGGAGGCACGTTTCATAAGTTTCTCAAGCGGAGATGCTTGCAGAGACTCGTATATCGAATTAATATTGGTTTTTCGTGGATATGAACTATTATGGTTATGTACTATGTCATAATTTTTTTTTCTTAAATATGCTATTCTCATTAAATATATGTATATAATTTTGTAAAAAAATATTATTTTGTCAAAGTATTTGATTATTTTCAGCACCCTTGGTGGGGTGATTTTTCAGAAAAACAGTGCTATTCAAATCAGCCAAATATTTATTATTATTATTTACAAATAAAAATGAGCAATAAAGCATAGTGATGTTATATATAAAAGTGATGCATAACCATATGTAAAGTTGTTCACTTTTGACTTTTTAATCAATAATTGAAATTAATTTAATTTGCCAAAATACAAAATGTCAGGTCGCGGTCAATGAGGACGAAATAATTAGTGCTACTTTAGAAATAGATTTAGAATTTTAGTTCTGTGTAAGTGACTTCCATAATAATTACGAAGCTGCTGAAATGCAGTTTTTTTATTTTATTTTTATGTTTTACATAGTAAAAAAAAAAGTGACTACTGGGGTATCCCGTTCTAAGGTCACATTGTACTTAGTTTTGTGTATGAATTATAAATTAGGTTATTTTGTAAGTTTGTTAATTGTTTAACTCTTTGTACGCGGACGTGACAACACTTGCGTTGTCAGCCGCCGTGCCCTGTACGCGGCCGTATCAACTGTTGCGTTGCGAACTTTCGGTGTCTGTCAAATAGGAATCTTAAAATCGGTTGTGGTTTATCCTTGTCAAATCATCACAAAAATCTTCACAATATCTTCATGCTAGCGACATCTCAGAGATTTTTACTAAAATATTCGTTTTTCTCATCAAATCGATATTATCCGTGGCCGGTGATATGAATCCCCTTTCTTGTAAACATTTGAAACTTCCCACCGAACTCGTTCAGATTCGAGCGCCTGTGCAGTTGACACATCGAGTCCTTATAAAGCGGTCTGTGCGTTGATTACGTTAGCGTGCATTACTTTTGTTTATTTATAGAAGTTATTTCTTTTTCCAAAGCTCTTCATTATTTTACATTTGGTTTAAAGTTATATTGTGGTGTAAATAATAACAATATGTTGGTTACGGTTTATCTTTTGTGATCTATTCAAGTGTTAAGTGTAGACATAATAGTTTATTTTATGCATAACCAACATATTAGTTACCAAATAAAAAATAACAACTGTGAGTACGTATTTTATGATAAAATTATTTATATTAATAATTGAGCATTAAATTTACGTTTGATATTATATCGATAACTTAAATAACCCAAAATGGAGCAGCAAAACCTATAGGAAGAACAAATCGTTGATTTTGTCGGTCAGCTAGATTCTGATTTTGAAATGTCCGAAGAAGAATTTGAGCCATCTGATTTACCTAATGACAATAATATGGATATAGATATGCAACCCATTGATGCCGTCGAGGAAGACACAGAAGAGAATGTAAGATCTTGGACATCTGGACCACATATCCCAATAACTTATGAATTTGACAACTTTCAGTCAGGTATTACAAGCAATGATCTAACAGCTAATTCACCGGAATTACATTTTTTGAACATTTTCTCAACAAGGACATAATGCAAAAAATTGTCTCAGAAACAAACAAATTCTACATATTCAATTTTAGTGAAAAGGAACCAACTCCAAAATCTCGTACACTTAAATGGGTAGATACTGATATACCAGAAATGTACACTTTTTTTGCTCTATGCATGCTAATGATGCGGAATAAGCATTTAACAGTGGAAGAACATCGGAGTAGTGATGTTTTCCTCAAATCTCCCATTTTTAGTAAAACAATGCCAAGAGATCGGTACCAATTATTATCTCAAAGGCTTCACTTTTCCGACTCAAATTTCCCAGCTCCCCGTGATAGTCTCTTCAAAATTAGGTTGCTTTTAGAACATACAAGGAAAATATTTAAGGAAACAATTGTGCCGCAAGAAAACCTGTGCATAGACCAGAGTATCGTAGTGTTTAAGGGACGGCTTTTGTTTAAACAATATATCCCATCAAAGAGACATCGTTTTGGGATTAAAATGTTTGTGTTATGTGATGTGACATCTGGATATGTTATCGATTTTATTATTTACTGTGGCGATGGGAGTGATATTGTAGACCAACAGAATTTTGGAATGACTGGGGCCGTTGTGACCACGCTTTTAAAAGATTATATTGGGAAAGGACACAATTTATGGTGTGATAATTGGTACACAAGTCCGAAGCTGTTTGAATATCTGCATGATAATAAAACAAATGCTTGCGAGACTGTTAAAAAAAAACGGAAAATGATGCTTGATTTCCGAAAATTAAAAAAGGGCGAGATTGAAGCTAAATCTCGTGGTTCATTACTTGCCCTCAAATGGTGCGACAAGAGAGATGTACATATGCTGACCACCTTGCACGACCATTCCATGGAATCTTCCGGTAAAGTAAACCACCGAACCGGTGAGCCCATACTCAAGCCAAAATGTGTACTTGATTATAATAAATGGGTGCCGTTGACAAAACTGATATGATTCTTTGTAATTTGTCGTGTATGAGAAAATCCACTAAGTGGTATAAAAAAGTGGCCTTTCACATTATTGATCTATATTTGTTTAATGCTTTCTCCGTTTATAAATTAATCATTGGGAAGAAAATACCTTTAGCTGATTTCCAGCT
The DNA here is from genome assembly GCA_022606495.2 of Halesus radiatus. Classification (NCBI taxonomy): domain Eukaryota; kingdom Metazoa; phylum Arthropoda; class Insecta; order Trichoptera; family Limnephilidae; genus Halesus; species Halesus radiatus. Next base: position 4,978 of record JAHDVE020011498.1, on the reverse strand, counting down.
AAATGTCATTAAACAGCTTATAAAAAAATACGACATAAAATTTAAAAATTTAGAACTAACACACCCTACAACCTCTACAAGTTCAAATCCGCATAGAATCTTCCCTAAAAACTTTACCGACCATATGCCTGAATTAATTCCACCCATCGAAAAAAACAAAAAGCCCCATAGGCGGTGCGATGTTTGCGGAAATAGTAAAAGACGGGAAAAGAAAATTCAGCTTACTAGATTCATGTGTAAAGTATGTGAAATCTCTTTGTGCTTATCTCCATGTTATAAAATATACCACACCTCAAAACAATTCTAACGTGATAAGTCAAGTGTCTTCCCATCTAATATAACTATTTACATAAGCCTAAACAATAATAAGAGGGATCTTGAATACCATTACCATAAAAAAATAAACATATTTAGTGTACGTATGTAATGTTGATGAGTTTTAATTGGAAATATTATAACGAAGTGTAAATACGTCGAAAGTGAAAGAAAGCAAAGTTAATCGGCGCGGTGTCCACGCTTGCTTAAAAGATAATGACCGGTCTGACGTTCGGGAAGATGGCGGCGAGAACTGAACTGGTGAGTTTGTTTATACTGAGAACTTTGTTCGTCTTTTATTGTCAGAAATGTATATGTTTGGAACGCTTTTGGTAAATAATATTAATCTTTGTCCATAAATCATAAGACCCAACTGAATAGATTATTTTTAACACTCGTATTTATATGGTTAAGCTGTGATTAAATATTATTGAAAAACTGCCGCGTAGAGGGGAACCCAGCAGCCAAATGTGACGCGTTTAAAAGGTTAAGTAAGTTTTTGCAAGTATGTTACAGAGTAATTTTACAAGAACGAAAATTATAAAGCAATAAATGAATAAAAATTCTTAAATCCAGAAGAAAACATACCATGAGTATATCTCTGTTCGGTTGCAACATCATATCTATATTCTTCCTTCCCGTGTCCATAATCCATTTCTTAATACTTTTTTTGAAGTGGGTTAATTTTGCAATGGTTTTTATTGCTAGAGGGATGATGTTAAATAATTTTATAGAGAAATATTGCAAATTTCTTTGTCCAAAAGTATTTTTAGTTGTACTTTGGATGAACATGAAATTCATGATTCACCCATGCATCAAAATTTATCATGATAAATAAATATGTGAAGTTTTATTTACGGTGAATAATAACAGTAAGTAATTCCTGTCATTATTTATGTAAATTTGTGGTTGGTTTTTTTATTATTATAAGATCCTTTTCAAGTGTGTGTTGATATTTAATGTATTCAGTCGAATGCGACAGCATCCACACCACAGTTGAAGAGCTCTACTCTGCCATGTTTTTATGCATAAAAGTGTTGCCCTCGAAATATTAACATGGCCACCCGTATCTTGCACTATGAAGATAACCCTCGATGATTTATCGAGTCCTATTGATGTTCCAAATGTTTATTTACATTTGAAGACCTTAGGAAGAAAACCTCAAATCTCACAAATTGATTATTTTCCAGGAGAGCATTTAAACCGAATATCACGATTCTACAAATGTTTTTTAAAAAATAAATATTTAAAAAATAATAAATCGTAGATTAGCCTTTTATGCACTGAATAGGTTTAACAAATATTATTAATTAAGTATTGAAACGAATGTGTATCTAATTGTATAATTGTAGATGTATGATTGAGATCCTTTGATCTTCAGGTTTTTGGGGGTAGCCATCTTTTTGTTGTCATCATGTTTGCAAAGGAATAGTTTTGTAATAAAATAATGATGGATTTAACATATAAAATATATTTTAACTTATATTTAAAAAATTGTTATAATCCTACAACGATTATAATCCTTAATATTCATGCGATAATGGAGAGAGAGCGTTTCTTGAGAAGCTAAGATTAATTGAAACATACTTTTTATATCGAGTTTGTTTTGTCATTATTTTTCCACTTTACTTTTATTATTTGTTTTGGTTTCAGGTTTGACCGAGTAGTAAAACAGGCTGGGCGGCCCCTGTCCAAGGCGGTGGATGCTTTCATAGATCACGTGGAAGGAGCAAGCTCTCTTGATACCAGCGGAGGTAACTTATATTATACTCTTTTTACCATGTAATTAACCAATTGAGATTCACCCAAGCATTGGTATTCTCAATCCGTCTTACTCATAATCGCAGCATAAATATTATACGGGCGCATAAGGTTGGAATAGTGAAAAACATTACTTATAATCACGGTGCGTTCGCATACCGGCCGTATATGGGGGTAAAGTAGCTGTCAGATTTATACCCACCGGCCCCTACTACAGCATCGAAATAGCAGATTTTGTTAACGTTTTCCCGCTAGGTTTGACAAATATCGATCTGTTAATTCTACTTTGTGCAAGAAAAATAAAAAAGACCTGGTAATAAATATTCATTTGCAGCACTATCGGAGAGAGATTTTAAATCGAAATATCGATTTACTAAAGCAAATATGAGACGCATTATCTATTTAGTAAGGCCGGAATTTGGATGCACATAGAAACAGATGGGCTCAATGACATTACAAACGTCGTTAGACGGGGTAGAAAAATATCAATGGATTTTTTTGTGCCACGAGGAACTGTCTACATAGGAATCTGCGAAGTAAATCGACGTGTCATGTCCCGAATCCGCAAACGAATTTATGAATCAATAGGAAGAGCTATATTAATTACCATCGATATATAAATTATTGGTCGATGGGTATTACTCCTTAAATAATAATGTCCGAGTTTGTAAAGTAAAACCTCAATACTGAGTAATGTTCCTATGTAATAAAAACATCATAACATTCTTTTCACTGTACTGCGCGCCCCAGCGTGGCAAAATATTTAAAATAATCATATTATGGACATCTAAAGAAACGTGAAGTTAGGAACACGACGCCACCTGCGAAATTGGTTGTGTTTTTAAGGTTTGGGGCAGAGTGGTATCAGGCTAAAAAAATCATAACTCATAAACCATTGGCAAAGCTAAATATGTTTTGTATATGACCTGCATTCTTGGACACTAAAATGAATGAACAGAAGAAGATAGACACATTTGGTACTAGCGCCACATGGTTCCGATTCCCTCAGCTGCACTCAACCAACCGATACAGACTATTATGACATAAAAAGAAAAAAACAAATGAACATAATATATTTTGAAAATTGAACATTATTATTCTGGTTATTTGAATTTTGTTGGATGATAATCTAGTCTTCTACCAATTATCATTTACAGATTACCAATACATGTACATATGTACACTAGAGGTGGGCGTTTCAGTTTCATTTTCAAAATAACCGAAACCGTTTCGGTTTCTCAAAATAAACGGTTTCTAGAAACCGTTTAAAAATAACGTTTTTTTTTTCATATACATAAATATAAAATAAATAAAAGTTATCGCCTGTTATAATTGCGTTGAATGATAAAAAGTGATATATGTAGGTTGTTTATATACTATAAATCATAGGCTTCATGGCTTCCTATTCAAATATATATATGAACTTACCAAAATGTGAGGACGGGGTTGGGGTCAACTTTAGCGATAATTTAAAATAAATTCAATCACAAATAAGGCCACAAAAGTAAGCACACACTCTGATAATATTATATACTTCAATTATAATAACGGTCAACTGAGATTCAATATTAGTACTACAGTATTCATTTATATTATTATTACATCACTTTATTTTTGGGTTAAATATTTTATGTTAACTATTTTTATGAGTTTTAAAAGATTCAAAATTTATTAATATTAAAGAACATCAGTTGCTCGACTTTTTTAGATTTTTATCTTGTTCTTCTGTCACTTAAAATTAATCTTGTCTTTGAAAACATTCGCTCACAGGGAACTGAGGTCGCCAAGAAGTTGCATTTGTTGCGGAATATTTTTGATAGATTGGGGTACACATATTGATTTTGTCTCCTCCATTCTAATGGGTTATTTTGTCGTCGCAATAAGGGCTCTTCCAAAAACATTATCACTTCTCGTGATGCTCTGGAAGACGAGGAACTGGCGATGCTATGGTGTTCACAATCGGTATCAAAGTCAAATAGAATTGATAGTTCGCGACGTTTTGTGGGGGTATTATTATTGTGGTATTATCTTAACTTCTCCCGCTTCTGCATCTAAGAGTTCAGTGACTAAATCGATAGCTTTCATCTTAGCATTCTCAGCCGCTGACGTTATTTTAAATGCACGCGCTTTGAATCTCGGATCCAATAATGTGCACAATGCTAAGGATTCATTTTGATCAATGTCGTTGAATCTATCATTTATTCCTAATATTAATTTTGCCAAGACTTGTTTTGCTTGTGCACCTAAAATTTCTTTTGATAAAATTTCACAAACTTTCAATAGGCCCGATGTTAAAACCATAACAAGACTGCCAGTCATGTATTTTTCCCCGCTGATGTTTTTCGTAACCTGCTCAAACGGTTCCAAAATCTCGATTAATTGCTTGCACAGTTTTCAATCTTCAGGTGCAAGACACGGTAGATTTTTGTTAATTACGGCTATCGTACATTGTACAGGTTCTTGAAGCTCCAATAAGCGTTTTAACATATAATATGTTGAATTCCATCGTGTCGGAACTTCTTGCAGTAACTTCTTTGGTTGTACAACTCCCGAATTCAATTGATATTTTAATAATTTTTCAGTAGACAGGTTACTTTTTTTTGAAATGTCTAACGATTGTTTTAAATTTATTGGTTGTATCTGAAACAATTTTTAACGCATCTTGAACAATTAAGTTTATTATATGTGCATAACAGCCAAAGTGTTTCCACTTGAGAATGTCATTTATAGCACCATTGATGTTAGATGCATTATCGGACACAACAACTAGCACCTTTCCACCTAACTCCCACTTTTCCACGATCCTTTTTAATTCTTTATCCAACTCTACACTTGTGTCTACACTTGTGTGGGGCCCGCTAAAAGAGGCACAACCCAGTAAAACGGTTTGAAGTTCAAAATT